>VYZV01043212.1:204489-302192 GCA_013401275.1 Pandion haliaetus | reverse complement strand
CCAGAGTAAATAGAAGCAGGTAAAAACAATGTTCCAGTGGACCCCCCTTGTTAGAGAAGCTGCTTCCAGTTGATTAGAAGAGTTACTATTTAGTATGGGAGCTACACCAGTCTTTCCCTCCATATCCATGACTTGGCTTCCCACTAACCAGCAGCCAGGAGGAAACAATGGGAGATCCAGGGACAAACTTGGACCTTCCTGTTCCTCATGCAAGCCCTCTCAGCCATCAATGTGCATAAAAGAGCAGTTAGATGGGCAAAAAGTGGCTGCTACCTCCCATTAAATGAGTAGCAAAGGCCAGTGATGCATTTGATGTGCTTTCAGTCCCTGTAGCCGTAAGTAAGATCATCTCATTAGTTTCCCTAGGAGACTGCATGTGTACAGATAAATGTTCAAGCACTGCTAACAGCATGAGGGCCAAACACACTGATGGCAGGGAAGAAACAGTTGAAGCTGCTATGGGTAAGGCAAATTCAGCTTATTTCTCCTCCCACCCTAACTGTGTCCAGCTCAGACAGATCTCTTCTACTCCAGGTAGGCTCAAACAGTAAGATGGATGCTCAAGTGGATAGGAAATTCAGTCCTAAGACTATCCAACTCAGAAGCCAGTTATGTTTTCTTACCCTTTTTATCACATAGTTGCCAACTCATCTGGCCCACATCCAATACCATAAAATAAGTTGGTTTATTATAGTCAGATTCTTAGAGAGCAGGACTCTATAGCAATACACCAGCAATATTATCAGTTCCTTACTACTACTGTATTCTTTTCTTACATATATCACAGTAACTCTTAGAGCTGTCCACAATAATCTCTATCTAACTAGGCAGAGGTGCATTATAAACACAAAAGTGACACCTACCATCCCTCTAAGTTTGCTATCTAAAGGGAAAGAATTCACAAGAGTTAGAGATAAGCAGCTTACAGTCATATAGCAAACTGGTAACAAAAGCTATACTTCAGTTCCCTAGTTCTTACCTTGTTTCACTACTTAGTAGATAACTAGAGCAGCAAGGAAAGAGTTCAGGACTCAAGATACCTTACCCCACATACACAAGAGAGAAAATATGAGTATAACTGACCTAGCCTAACAACACTTCTTGGCCTCAAGCTTAAATCCAGCCTGGAATCTAAATCATAAAAAAAAAAAAAAAAAATAGCTTGGCAGGTACCCTTCCTGTGGACTCCTATGCTCCTAATCTTTTGCTTGAAATTTGTCCTGCGGTCCCAAACCTAGAAATACCCAGAGAATCAGTGCAGGCAACCACTTCTACTCTAGGAAACTCTTCAAACCAAAATCTCAAAACACCCTGTACAGCCCTTTTGGGAAGGGAGCAGATAGGTCCCCCAGAGCACCTCCCTCGCTCTAGCCTGGGCATTACAACAGTCTGTAATGCTACTTGTAGCTCCAAAACTTTGCGGATTGTCACCTTCGCTTGGCCCAGGACAGCCTTATAGGTCTCAACCCTGGCTTTCTTAACCAGACATACCTCTATTCTGGACTCTCAATCGTCACCTAAGATATTTTCTGTAGGCACTGAAACCTATGTAATGAACAGTGCTTTGCCATCTCATGAGAACCTCCCCAGACTCCTGTGCTACGTGTACCAGAGTGCAGCAGTTGTAACTACTTCAGTACACACTAGCAGTTCCAATCTTTTTAGAAATCGCTTGCAACAAATATGACAAGTACATATGGAAGGCGGGGGAAAACTACAGGATAATCTTACAGGCTGACATTTCATTTTCTCCAATAATAAACAAGGCATATGTAATATCTGTAGGACTGGACATCAGCCTGCACTCTTAGCAATAGGGGTGGAACTTCTGCTCCTCACAGGAGGGAAAGGATGGGATTGCCAGGGGATGGTGGCTACACTTCTGATCAGGTCTAGACAGAGAGGTTATAATCCATCTCCAGTTCAGTTCATCACAGACCGGTTACCAGTGCCTAATTCACATAAAAATAACATAATAATAAAAAAAGTTGAATTCTAAGGTCAAAGTAGTGATGGATAAGTTACAATGGTGAGAGTAAACATAAGCCTTGACAGAAATATAACTGAATGCCATATCAATAGTCTCAGCAGCTTAGGCAGAGGGAAATCTTCCTGTCTGTGAATGCAATGCTTTTTTATTCACGCAGCCAGAGTCACACCCCAAAAAGTTAACGTTAGATCTTAAAAATGGAACATGTCACCTTCCAGAAAACCCTGCACTTTCCCAATCCCCTGGAAGCTATGACTTAAGTGATCCTCAGTCATTCACCTCAGAAATAAAGACCCCATCCAGGGAGCTGAAATATGTGGGTTATGCACTGAGAAAATACATTAACATCTTTATTGGCTGCTCCATTCAACCGAGTCTTTTCCCATAAAGAAAACAGTCCCCGTGACACTAATTTCCCCCTTTGAGCTGAGTGTTTTGTAAAAGTCTGTGGCTATTAAAGCAGCACTGAAATGGAGCCACAGATGCGTGGAGCCAAGCTTGCCCCCGGTCATACTGCCAGGGCAAGCTGGTCCCCATGCCCATGCTGGGAGCCCCCACATGGCCTGGCTGCTACACTGGCACCTCTGGCAAGACCTACCTGCAACAGCCCCACTCCATCAAAGACCACTTTCTGCCTCTCACCCAAAATAAGGCCATACACCTCCCTCTTCCTGGAACAAATTTCAAACGCGTTCTTCCACAGCAAGGTCTCACACCACAACAAACACCATGATAGGGGTTTATCACATGCCCAGAATTGAACCCTAATCTGAGCCAAAGACAGACAGGGCTCCCCTAACTTGGGATTTGAGGGATAGGTATGAGAGGCATTAACTTACAGCTTTTTCTGATAGGGAGCTTATTTTTACAGACATTCTCTTCTAGTTTTTAGTTAAAAAACAAAGAAAGATAAAGGAAAATGGAGACGGCTGACAAGGAGATGAGGAGGATTGTACCTCAGAAGCCAAAGCCAAATGAAAGTATATTATACACCCACAAGCAACAGCATCAGTGTATGCCCACATCTTTCCACTGGGTGCTGTCCCACATTTAGATGTTGTCCTGGGCAAGAGAATACTCCTAAGCAGTGCTGCTGGGAGGAAAACTGCATTTTACAGTGCCGGTCACTTCCACAGTCAGGTTTTGTCCTGCAGCAATGAAAGTGGTGGCCCATGGGCAATCATTTTCTCCAGAGTTCTCACATTTCTTACATAGATTTTGAATAAAACCATCACCCACAGCAAAAGCTGTTGTTTCCACCCCTCTTGCCTGGCACATAGAAATACAAAAATGGTGCATTTGTACTGCAGGTTTTTTGGTCTGAGGATCTCCCTCCACAAGGGTGACTATCAGCTTCACCTTGCAGTGACTCCTGAACAGAGCATGGATCTGGAAATGCCTTTGCCTCTATGAAGCCACCAGCTCAAAGTGCCTTGCATGGTTTTGTATCTAACTTCAAATAGCAGCTTAAAAAGTGCTCTTGACCATCTGGGTTCTTAGCTTTCCGGGTTTCAAACCCTGAGTAAAAGCTAAAAATATACTGTATCATATCAGATTTTATCAATGGAAACCACAGAGGACAATAAAATCTGGCTCTTTCACATTTCCCCTTCTAGGTACACCTACACAATGATTTTCACTGTCCTTTCCTCCAGCTCTCAAAACAAGAAAAACCTAGCATCACCCTCACACCCGAGAGAAAACATCAGCAGTCTCTGGCTCTGTCAGTCATATTCTCAATGCCGGTCTGGGACGTAAAACACTGCCTGACTTTTTCACCTACATAATATCACATGTATCTTAAGTAGTACTCTACTGCCAAACTTGTGAAGTAGCTATCTTTTAGGACTTCATGATAGAGTCAGATTTGGAGCTTTCAACTACAATGCTTTTAATTAACAGGAGAATCATGACAGTCATTAGAACAATGCAGGGAATAACCAAGTTTCAGCTTTATCAATTTCCCTGTCTGAATTGAGACTAACATTTTTGAAGCCACAAAAGAAGAGAGAAAAAGAGATCATTTTTTCCACTTATGCAGCTGAAATCCTCCATACTGTGCAAAAATCAGGCTAGGAATTTCCTGAGATCAGTCCTGACTAAAACAGAGAGGAAATTCCCTGAACTTGCTATATCAAGTCAATTAGAAAATACCAAATGAAAAGCCTTTTTTGCTAGGATCCACACATGCAGACTCAGGATAACAGAAGAAAAGTATTCACGCTTTCCCAACCTCAGTACAAATCTGAACTGAATTTCAAGCTGAAGTTCTGATTTGGTTGTTTGTTCATTTTTCAGAACAGCAGAATTTGTCATCTTTCCTGCAATAAGAGGCAAAAGACACAGAATACAAAACTTACAGAGCAGGTATAGCTATTAAGATTTGTGCAGCTCCACACACAATATTAAGAAATTTGCATTGTATAAATGAATACATTCATTTGTTAACAAGCTGGATGTAACTGTAAACTTAAAATTCAAAAATATGCACAGATTTAGCCAAGGCAGTAAATTAAGTGGTACAGTAGCAACCAAGCAAGTTTCATACACACTCCATCCTCCCAAAAGTCTTTAAAACGGTAGAAGCAAAAGTGATTTACTTTCAGAAAAACATGAACAGTTCAGTGTTTCGTCAGGCTCATCTTGGCCCTTCTGCTGGGTTTGCCAAGCAGCCTGAAAAACAGTAATGAATTTGCAGCCCAAGAATAAGAACTGAAACCCTGCAAACTGATCACTAACTTAAAGGATGTTATGAAACATCCATTAGCGAGAACCATCCTCTATTTCCTATTGAGATAGTCTGGATTGAAACAAATGCTTGGAGATGAAAGGTACCATTACATGTTAGCAATGTCCTGCAGCATCTGGTCTGTTAGGTGTGCCAGCATCATGCACCTGGGGAATAAGGCTGTTTGTACAGAAAGGGAAGTTTATCAAATTGAGTTTCAACTTTTTGGGAGTTTAGGCAAGGTTCTTCTGCTCTTTAGGACTGAAACAAATCTTCCTCATTCTTCAGGTCCTTCAAATTCCCTCTAACCAACTGCCTAACCCTGTTCCATTAATGAAAGCCACTAAAAATACAACTAAAAATAAGCATTTACAGTAACCAAGAAGGAAATAATGATTTCCTTTTCTTCCTTGTCAGGTAGCACTATTAGATTTAAACCCACATCTCTGAGATTTACATCCCTCTTTTACTGCAACTACTTCAGTTACTATTGAACTGTGTAAAACATGGGAGACATCAACAATTTTGTGCCAGGTCCCCACCTTTTTTTCTTACTTTTGGCAAGTAAGCCCTGGACAGCAAACAAATTCTTGGCTCTCAGTGCACTCTTCTGTCTAACAGCTGGAGACATTAGATGTCCTGGTACGTAGATGACCCTCTAGGCTTTCCTTCCCTGAGAAGCAAACTGGCAATGTAAATGAACCACTGGTCAGTTTTTATCAGAGAACAAGATTCTCTTCCATATTCTGTTTCACCTGATATTAGGATGCCTTGCACTTAGTTTTTCCCTCTGGAATACATACTCCTCCATAAATACAATGGTGTTTACCAGGCACTCAGAAACAGTTATTAAAATCAGATGAGAAAAGCAGTCTAGATGAGACTGGACAATACCCCAAACCCTAGGCAACATGCTAATTTATGGAGCAGTACCTTACTCATTTTTCCTCTTGACATCTTCTCTGACACAGAGGGAACCATGAAAGACCCATCAAAAATGCATGTATCATAGCAGGCATATGAACAACACTTGGCAGCTCTGAAAATATGAACATCAATCATCGTTTGGTGTATGTTTCTATCAAGCTGAGAAGATGAGCCTCTCAAAGCAGATGTGGGGGAGAATATGTGTCCATTACACTCTGAGACCTCAAAAAGCAACAACTTAACAGCCTACACTGCTTTCTGATACTGTAATAATCAGTGAAATACATAAACCTGTAGAGAAAGAGGTCATAACCAAATGATGTCCATACCCTCTTATCTTTTAGATGCCTCCATATCTACTCATCCCTGACACTTAAGGTTTCAATTTTCATGCTGAATTCTCAGAAACCCACAAACACTGTCATTTACATCCACCTTTATCAGAAATCTTTTAAGATGTAAAAAAGCTGCATTTCTAATTCCTTATGAACTAAGGAGGCCAAAAAGTCAAAGGGCTCACAGTACATGCATTCTCTCCCTGCTGGAAATTCAGGTATAATCTTATTCATGGAAGGAAACTGCCTCCATTACAGACAGCAAACTTACATAAGGGAAAACAGATGAAGGAGTCTTTTCAAGTTACTCCAACATCTTCCCCACATTTACCCACTTAAATTTCACCCCCCAAAAATTAAATAATGTCTAGTTTCTCCACTAGCCTTTAAACCTTTCTTTTAGTCTATGCTGATCATTTGTATCCACATTGTCAGAAGTAGTATCAATGCAAAAGAGAAGGGAAGAAAAGCACTTCCATTACATCTGTTAATGGGCTCCACCAGGGCTATTTGCTCACGGGGTTTCTCCAGTACTTTCCAAGAAATGATTGTGCGTCAGCAATGACATAATGACTCTGTGTCAGGAATGACAGAAATGTGCAAACTCAAGTATCCCATTCCTATATAAATATTTCTGTGATGGCTTAGCTTTTGTGCAATGCCTTCCACTATTGTTATTTCCTTCTTTTTTTCAATGCCCATTAGACAAAAAATAAAATTTCATAAGTATATCAATGCTTTCCTTAAATGGAAAATTCTGGTGCAAGCTGTAGGTCCTCCCGGCAAGGCTGGTCAGACCTCTGGATCAATTGGGACATCTACTCACCCAGCTCTCGCCCCTTCTTCCTGAATTAATCAGCCAGCAAAAGAGACTATAAAGTGTCAGCTAGCACAGCCCCATCACTCATACAAGGCAAACTCTGCTGTTCAAATCAGTATTTGTTAGCAGGCAGAATGAGCTAGTTTTGAGAGTGTTCTAATTAGACAATAGAGATTATTATAAAACACCTGCGATGTTTGTAATCGTTTAAAATAATGAGAATCAATATTAGCTTCCAAAGGCACCATATGGTAAATGCTCATTCCAGGCAGGTGGTCCCTTATAGGCTTGCAGTGTTTCAAAAGTGATCATTAACGTTTTTTTAATCTGAATGAACTTGTTCTCAGTTAATGCATCAGCTGCTGGTTTGTCCTCTGCATGTTGACCGCACATAAAGCCGGCTTCATTGTAGCGGCTCCTCGTCTCATGCTGCAGGATCGGAGCTGGCTTCTTCAAGAAGTGACTCCACCAGACCAAGCCCACCAGGAGAACAAACCTCCTCCTCCCTGTAGCACCTGTGGTCGAGAACCTCAGAGGCCTTACAAATCATTTTCAGGAAGAGCGTTACTCGGTGTTTTCTAACTTAGTATCACAAATCTATGCCCACGCACTCAGTGCTGTACTGGCAAGTGATGTCCCGCAGCAGTGGTGTCTCTAGGGGTGGCAGCTGGTGCCTCTGAGCGCAGGGCTGCAGAGATGGGCTGAGAGAGCTGTACGGTCGTTGCGTCAGCAGCTCTGGTTCTGCACAGCACAGGGGACAGTGCCTGAGTCTACCCCCCACAAATCCACACCAGTTTCTTTATAAATGGTAAAAATGAAGTTTTACACACACACACACATACTGCTTAATCTCAATGAAAACAAATAAAATATCTTTCCTGTAAGTCATATCCGCAGATTTGTCTGTTGGTTCGATGACAACTCTTCAAGTCACCGATTTTGTTTTCTAATTGCAAGAAAAGCAGACCACACACCTGCAATATCATGGAAACAATAAATAATAACAAATATAAATATCCCCATAAGGTAGCTATTGCCATATCTCTTTTACAGAAGGGCAAACTCAGATATAGTCTGTCCATGCCACGATAGAAATTATTGTTCAACAGGTAATAACCCAGAGAAAAATCTTCTGTGTTGGTAAGAAAACAGGCCTCAGTTTCTCCCCAAGGCACACTTTGTGCAATGACTCCTGGGAGTTGATTGTGAAAGAAAAAAAAATGAAAATGAAGGAGTTACTTCCTTAGCTTCTCCCTTTAGATAGCAAGGAAAAAAAATGGATTCCAAATCAATGTAAATATACTATTTTACAAATTAAATAACATATCATTAAGGTTCTCAGCCACACTCTCTGCAAGTATAACAGCTTAGGATGCCAAAGAGAGAACCAGAGATTCAGGAAACCCAGGAAACAGGCAGAGACAAACAAATCTTGAGATTATCTAAGGCTAAACTTAGATAAACTTAATGAGGTTTTTGCTACTAAACAATAATTACACAGCACTGTGTTTACCTATCAACTTTCATGCCAGGGATCTCCAAGCATCTTATTTACAAACTATTAAATCACTGTTCCCATCACTGACATGCAGCCACTTCTGTTACAGCATAGAGGCTGCTTAAATGCACACTGCAGAATATTTAAGACAGGTGAACAGACTAAATTGTAATCAATTGAAACAGTAGGGGAAATGCAGATGGCAACTGAGTCACCTGAGTTGGAAATTAATTAAGACTCCGGGGTGAAAACTCCAAGACTTCTAGAAAAAATATCACTGGATTTTTAATAAGTAAGAAAGGCCTCCTTTGAAATATTTAACCACCAGTCATGGTACATTTAGCAGTGATGCTGGACATTAGTTCTGAGTAAACTTGGGGAAGGAAAAAGCCTAACAAAGATCAGGTATCTTTCAAGGTCCCTCCAACCTGGGCTATTCTCTGATTCTATGAAATCAACAGAACACATTTTGCTGACTGTTTTAGAGCAGATCTTGTCATAAACACAGGTTTTTTCTGGCTTTATTTTATTGTTTGAAATTTTGAAAAATGTCAAAACTTCAGAGAAATGTTTTGATCACTGAAATATATCAGGTGGCTTTGCAGGCAGCTACTAGAAAAACAAAATTAAGCATTTAAATTTAGACTGCTAATAGAATTTTTTTCAGGTTCACTCCCCTCCCCTTGAGAGAAACTGATTTTCATTAAAGAAATTTGTCAAAAATATATTTTGCAAAATATTTGGATCATCTCTACTTTCGCCCCACTATCGACTTCCTATGACACAAAGAGAGAAAAGGAGAAGAGTCAGAACCCTGGGGGATATAAATACTGCACATATTGCACTGCTGCCCTTTCACAAGCCGTAGCAAGCGATACACCAAAGAAGATGCAGATGAAAAGAGAGGACATGGCTCCTGGGTTGAACCACAATCAACAGACCACCCAAAGTGAGCAGCTGTGAGCTGATAGATATAAGTTACACGAGGCAGTCTTGCCCAAGATGTTCCAAACCCTGGAGGCACAAAGGTGGTGCAAAGCCATCATTACTGTTTCACTTAGTGGTTGGTGCCTTCCCTGTTGCTCCTCCTGGAGATGTAATGCTGATTTGGACCAATATTTTGTCACTAAGCTTTTCACCAGCTTTTTACACCTGTGCATTCAGCTTAGCTGGAATTAAATGACCATATCACAGCACAAGATGGGACAGATAGCACCAGGAATGTTCCTTTCATGAGACAGCAAAGCCAAAGAACACACGAGAAAACCCGAGGCAGGATTTATCACAAGGTTTGTCCTTGTCCAGGGTTTTATGCTTCATCTTCCCTATTCCTTTTATTTTAAGTATATATGGATTGTTGCTCTGAATTGTTCCGGTAAAGCACTGCCTGCTAGACATGGCATTTGTCACCATGATTGTAATTCACAGCAATACATAAACTTTTTCAAAATGCTGTGAACATAACTTCAGGGGGTTAATAAAGCTGCTTTCCAGTCCTCTACCTCCTTCCATTGATAACCTATTCAAATTGTAATTGCTTGTAATGTGCACCCTACATCACATTACTACTTATGCTACATGTACTCCCTGGGGCCATCTGTCACCCCTGCCCACCAGTGAAGTCCTTGTTCTTGCCCGAAGATGGCAGCCAGGGTACCGTTAAGACATGGGGTTTTGTGCCAAACCTTAACTGACACCCTGCAACCCCGACTGACTCTACCCTGCATTCATCATTTGGAATTTCTCTTATCCTCAAACCCAGCTTACTCCACTGCATACAAATCAGCTCTTCAGCAGGCATCTCTAACAGACCTGTGTATGTTTCACATGGAAAACAGCATTATTGCCACTTTTGTCTCCCCTGGAAAACTCAGAGGCCGAGTTTCCTCTCATTTAAACAGCTGTTCTATCAGCTTTACTCCTTATTTCACAGATGTAAACCACGGCAGACTGCGTCCCTGGCCTGGGAGCGCAAACAGAAACGTACTGTTGAAGGAGGTAGCAGTGTTCTTTCCAATCAGTAGGAAAAAGCACTAATTAAAACTACTTCTTTACAGTAGTTGTAAGATACCTAAAACTGAAAGGATAATATCACAGAGGCAGACAAAGCTGGGTAAGCTTCCCTGACACACACTCCTACATAGTAGACTTAAAAATAATTTGCTACAAATAAGTGTTGATCTTCATCATTAATTTTATACCACCCAGAGTTACGGTAGGTTGGTTCCTGAGATATATATGACTGTATGTACTCTGAAGACTTTCCAAATGAGATAGACTACACTAACATTAAGAAGAGGCTGTGTCTTGGGGCAAGGAAAATCCAAGCCTGACTCAGACACGTGGCAGAAGTCTGTGTGCAGTGTAAAGACACAGTAAATAAAATGGTGGACCTTTTTGGGCATGGCCTCTTTCAGCTCTACTTTTGAGTCTCACGCTTATCTCTACAGTGGCTCTGTGATCTGACCTGCAGCTTCCAGGCTTGGATGTCACAAAAGTAGTTTGATACATCTTAATTACAACACTTCACCTCCTGAATTTCACTCTTCTTTAGGAAAAGGATGACAAGGAATGATAATAAATACTGTAATTTAAAACTAACAAGGTGTTTCAAAACACCTTGGTGTTTTGAAGTTTTGAAGCACCAAGGTCCTTCATCAAGAAAACAATTTACTAACTATTCTTTTTATGTACAGATCTTCATAGCTGTGCATAGTGGTTTTCTGGAAGCAAGTTAATCCTCAAAGCATCGCAGAGTGCATGTACTAGTTCAACCTTATTGGCAAAAAAGCAAAAAACAAGGGGGTGGTTGTGAGACATGCCCAAAGCTATATAAAATGTAAAAAGTGACAGATCTGGTACTATGATAACTTTGGAAAGTCCAGATCTAACAAGTTCACTCAAAAGGCATCTTAGCTGTCTCTCAAACTGTGTGTGCAGCCTCACACAGAGGGACAAAGCCATTAGAAACTAAGGACACATCTAGCTGGTCATCAACAGGCAATGTAAGGTGGCTCTGTCAATGCTCTGAGCTGGCTAGATGTGAACCAGTTCTGGCCAAGAAACAGTGTGGTCACCTTAACTCAGGTGTGGTACTACACTAAAAAGTCAAAAACAACTCCTGAGCATCAAGTATCAAGTCGTATTTGGTATCATCCTAAAACACTGAAGAAAATCCTCATATCTGGATGACTCAGATTAGTAAGTGAGTGGCCATATGATTGCCTCCATGAGAACATACAGCTATGACTTAGAAAAATTTAGTCCTGAAGCACATTTACCCTCAAATCTATTTGACTTCAGCAGATTTTTTTCAGCAGTCCTGAGACACAACCTCATCAAGTGGTTGGGATACTTGCTGGGACAGACAAGTTGTACCTCCTTCCTTTTCTGTATCTCTTACTGACCTGCCTTTCTCCTCTTCCAACCCGTATTTGCTCTGTGGCTTTACAGCCTCTAGTCTAGTTCAAGGATTGTCTCTTACCGAGCAGATGGATAGTACCTAGCTTAATAGGTAAGCACTGCTGAAACATACATCATCACAATTTCCCTAGCTGAATATTGTACCACAACATCCTCCCTCCTCCAGTGACCTCTCACTGAAGTGGCACAATTGAGTACTATGATGTTATATTTGTTGTAAGAAATGCTATACTGACTTTTTCCACAGATATTCACAGTCCTCTGCACATGTACTGAACTAGCAGAGGTCCAAGCTACAAGGAAAACGTGGTGGGCCTCAGCCTAAGCACTGTATTACTTTTAGCTCATGGCTGATTAATTTAATGCACTTGAAGGGAAGAGAGAAGCATTTAATTGTTACTAGAAGTGGGGAAGCTGATCAGGGCTGAATTAGTAGAATCTGTGACCTAATTTCATCATTGTTTTAATGTTCTAAAAACTCAGGGCCCATGCTCCTGCCAAGATGAGGCAGACTGCTCTTCAGACTGCTTCCCACAATGGATTTTACCTTCTCCTCCCTCTCAAACTCAACTCTGCTTCCAAATGAAGGTGCCCAGCCCATCAGCTTGTAATTATGTCTGTGCTACTATAAGATAGTCTGCCCTTTATTTTTTTGTGTTCAGGACCTGCTTTTCATGCAAGACCAAATTTCAGGTTCCACATTAATCTGATCCCAACGGTAGTATGACTGACAGTGGCTCCTCCAACTGCCTCAGAATATGCATACACACAAAGCACATGCTAGATACTGTATGCTATGTATTTATATGTTATCCTATAGATGTACGTTTTATCCTAGGGAAGTCTTCTGAATAATCAAGTTATAAGACCTTGGAACAACCAAGACAAGGTGTAGGGTGTGACAAACAGGTGTTCTAGCAGAAATGAACCTAGACCTCCACTCCTCGAAAGAGATTTTGTTCTGCAGTCTAGCTCCAATACTGGGGGACATGCCTAACTTTAGGGTAGAATCAATGCCTTTTCCCCCAGAAAACAAATATATTACCACCCCTTCCCCTTCTTTGCTTAACTGTGGGAGATCCTGCTCTGCATGAGGCCAGAAGGAGGAGATTTTCTTCACCTTGCAAATAAACTTTTTAGAGATAACAAAAAGGGAAAGGAAGTGGACTAGGGAGAACAATTTTGTCTTTGTTTCCTTTCCCTATCTCCACCTTCCACAAGAGAAACCCTGTTTGGAAAGCATTTGTATGCAGGGCTTTCATTCGGCAGGAGACCAAACATCTCCTTCTGACACCAGCGGAGTCCTGGGTGCTTAGCTCCTCTTAGGGTGAGGCCCTAGGTATGCGAGAGTCTGAGTTATTATCTAGCAAGGAAAACAGTAACTGAAATTAGACCTCTCCCCCCACTCCACCCCCATCACTTCAGACAAATCATTTCTCTTCCTAGAGAGCATGAAGCGTACCAAATTCCACAGGCTGCTTCTCCAACTTCAACTTAACATTCCTAAGCAGGACTTCTTCAAAACAAGATTGCTTCCCCCCTTGTGATTTACATTACCAGAGGTATGTTATTAGCCTGATATTTTATCTCTGACACTGTGAGAAATATCGCTGCCATAAACCCTGCTACCCTCAGTAAAAGTGGAACTACTTGGCAAAAGCTAATAAAATGAGGAACAATGAGAGCAATTGCCAATTAATACTTAAGCACCAAATGAGCCAGCTGCCCACACATGTGCACATGTGCGCGTGCACACACAAACAAGCATTTCTTCTTCACGTGATACCTACGCCAGCAGAAAGAGTAGTATTATAAGGACACTGCTATTTTCACTTTATGCTATACAAAGCAGTAGTGTACTGGCAGGGAGGTGGATGAGGTGCTTTCACAGATCCTTAACTCCTATGATTCACATTTCTCTTTACAAACTTAGTTTAGTATCTAGCTAACTTATTAAACAATTCTGCTTTTTCCTGGATTCTTACCAAAGGGATCAAGAAGAGGAGATGGTGTCTAAGATTTTATCAGTGCAACAAAACTTTCTGTCCTCTCTTTCATACCACCTCTACTCTGAAGAAAAGTTTTGAGTAATAAAATACAACAGCTAGAGTTAAAGAGTGTTGAAAAGAAATAGGAAATTGAAACACTTAAGGCTGCTCCAAGCACAGTATCTGGTCAGGGAAATGCTTTTGTGCCAGCAGTTCCAGAAGAGAAGGAGGGGAACATCTAACCCATATCAGCAGAGGAAACAGAAAGACACAGGCCTCACTAATTCAGCCGGGAAATCATGAAGAGTTTGAAAGATGAGAGAAATTCTGAACCTTAGGAATTTACTGCAGCAATAACACTATCTTAAAGGACTATTATTCAAGGGTCCTGAGAAAAATCACTCACTCTCCTCTTTCACTGACTTCTGCTGCTAGTCACCAGTATAAAACTTTGAGGAATTCTGAAAACAGAGGCGCAATAGTCAATTCTAGAAGTTACTCAGCTGAAATCACTAAAGCTGCACAGATCTAAAAGCCACCATTTAGATCCAAGGAGAGAACATTTTGTAAGGAGAGTGTCCAGGTCTACTCTTCCATTTCTTGTAGGGTTTGCCTTGCAATGCTCAAAAAGGGCTTACTTTGGGGCATGCTATGCCTGCAACATTTTGGCAGTAAACTCCATTTGCTGTTAGGAAACGTGTTTCATATTACAACTAGAAATGCGTTCCATTTTTGGAAATTGAAGTACAGTCAGACAATAAACTCCTGTAACTACTTTTATTCTCTTACAACACTTCTGTTATCTGAAGAGCTGTGTGGCAGGACTCACACTCACGGAAAGCCTTTTTTCTCCAAACAATAAATCAAGAAGGTCTCTCTTCTCTGGATAGTAATTCAGCAGCATTTTCTCACAACTCTGAACCCTCCTCCTTTCTCCCTTCTCGCTGCAAAATCCCACTGATGATCAGTCTCATTAAGCATGTTACTATGCTAACACCTCCACTATATTTAGCCTTAACATATTGACACTACTCTAAAGCTTCACGACGCACTTTTGGTCTGCACCTTGAAAGACATACCAAAGCATACAGATCAACTTTGGAGTTCTGCAGCAATGTCTGTCACCATAGTACCTAGTCCCATATTCACACAACTCATCTACAGGTGCTCATTAACGATATGCCTTTGGCTGCTCATTTCTGCAGATTTCAGAGGAAAGAATTGATGTGCCTTCCTCAAGATGGAACTTGCCTGTATTTAATAGGCCTACCCTTGCCTTCTCAGAGACTTTTAAAATAAAAAAAAAAAAAAAAAAAAAAAGGAGAAACGGTCAGCCATGCAGTACCTGAGCCTTTCTGAAGTAACTGCAGGGAAGGAGGCAAGGCCTTATAATGAGAACACCCATCCCTTCCTGTTCACAGCAGGACTGAAATCCACCACTTCATTTTGCTGTCTGAAGGGAAGAGTCATTGCCAGCTAAGGTAACTAAATTCAGAGTGATGGCCTGCATGAGAAAGGGTAAAGATTTCATTTTCAATTCCCTGGTCTAGCCAGGTCCTTCCATATAAGTCTGCTGCCATGAAAGTATCAGACATTAGTACAGTGATGAGGATGGTACATGCAAAAATATTGAGACAGATAATTTCTCTATTGGCTCACAACCATAAACTTAAGCATAAGGTTCATAAGTACTTGTGGCCTTCCACCTTGTGACCTTCCCACTTTCCCTGCACTACCTGCTCCCTACTCCATTCATCTGTCAAGATTCTTCTTCTCTGGCATTAATTAGGGTTAGTCCCCTGAACTACAAGAAAGTTGTCTTGACGTACTCCACCACAGAGCGTGGCCTCTGCGATTACGCAGTGAGGTCCCAGTCGGCTCCTGTCCCAAGGCCTGAGATTTATATGCTGCCCAATCTCCTTTTGGCTTGGCATTATCTGCTCTGCCAGTGGTCTGAGTCATTCCCTTTAAGATGCGATGGCCCAGAGGTGGGACTGACAGGCTGTGATGAAGAGGGGCAGAACAAGGGGATAGATGCTCCCTTTATTTTGTCATTGCATTTACCCAAGGCCTGCAAGGGAAATGTTACCAGGAAGCTGTTAAAGGGCAACTTTTTCTGGAGTCACCGATACATCTCTGTGTGACATTTACTCTGCTAGGAATGATTTATCCCTTCAGAAGGAAAGGCCTGAGTCACAGCCCAGCAATAACAAGTAAATCACCTCCTGGAGGAAGATAATGGCTCTGCCCATCATAGGGCTTTTTTAAACCTATCAGACCAAACTCTACCCCATTCTTGATCAATAGTTAAATCTCATGTTTAGAGTACGTATGGTATTAATGCCTCAAAATAGCCAAGAATATCTGGGGTTTATTCCCTCCTATGCTACTAATTCCCTAAGGGACCCTCTTCATCCTCCTCCCCTTGGAAGATAAGACACTAATCATCCCCTAACCCACACAGTGATTATGGGAACACAAATCAATACTGGCAAAGAAATCCAACTCACAGATGGGAAGTGCCAGTGAAAGAGTAAGGAGTACCGGCCTCTCACTTTTCTACCATTCCAACTCAAACATAACAGAAGAGCCAAGATCAGGAAAAAGAACTCATCCGTACTAAGAAACTTCCAAGCACTAAGAAGCCTAACAGAGGAACAAAAACCAGGAAAAATGACAGAACGTAAAAGCAACAGTGTTAATAAATAGTATTTGCCACTAGAACGCTCTTTAACACCTTTCCCTGTGTCTTATCAGGTTACAGCAACTTATGTTCTGCCCCAAACTGCCTGCTGTTCACTATAAGATTATTCTCCAGTGATGTATTCTCATTATTAAGCCTAATCCACTTTGAAGTGATTTGAGCTCCAGTTTCTGCACATGTTTAACTTTGATCACTTACAAGTGGAATCCTCCAGACATAACACAACATCTATGCAAGTACAAGGAAAAGACACAGAAGAAACACAGGGTCACAGTTAAGCACGTATTGGCAAAGCTCTACAATGTGACCTAGACAGAATTACTGGAGCAAAGGAGAGAAATATTTTTACCTATTTACATTATCCCTGCTTCTAACCAGGAGCAATTTCCCCTTATTCTAAAACACTGAAATTTCCTATGAGATTTGCCTAAATAAAAGATGGAAAATGAGCCTTCGGCTGCAGCCACTTCAGCCTAGAAAATGACAACACAGAGATAATGTCACACAGGGTTAAAAGCAGACGGGAAGTCCAGCAACTGTACTTCCACAGGGGAGCTCAGGCAACCAGAAAGCTTCTGTCATTATTCAGAGCTGCAAAGAGCAAGAGTCACACAAGGGCCGCGGGGCCTGCGGTCAAATATTCTTACCTGCAGGGATGGCACTCAGGTGATCACATGCCGGCATACACACACTGTACTCACTCCAAAACTTTCCTTCAAGTTGTTGCAGGATTCTGATGTGATCAGAGCTTAAAGGTAGATCAGCCAAGGCCTGTGCATGCAGTGAGCAGGACTATGAGTCCTTTATACTCAGAACTAAGCCAACTGTATTTTTAAGATGGAGAAAATGAAAAGCAAGGACATAGGGCAGACTAGAAAAAAGAGGTTTAAAGTTACCTGCCTTGCCTTTGCTGGGGGCCTTTTCTGCCCTCCCTCCCCCAACACACACACACTTTCAACATGCAGTTCATAATCTTCTGGGTTGCAGCACACCGTGCACAGTCCTAACAGGGTCCCTGGGAAAAAGTCTATCCTTCCACCACCTCTATCATTTGGCTCTTTGCTTATTCCTGCCAGTATTCTCCCACAGCCATGTTGTGCTGCAGAGCCCCTGCCTACTGAAGGCATCTTCTTCTGCTAGCTCCACTGCATGCTCCAGAGGTCATCTCCCTCTACCACATGACCCAGGCCCCCTCCAGTGAAATACATTTTCCCTCATTCTGAAAGGTCTTGTCAGAGCTCATGCCCTGAAGGAGAGAATTATGTGGCATAGTAAGCAGTAAGAAAAATCCAATCTGCCACACAATCATTAGAAGTTCTGCTTAAGGAAGAGCTACTGGATTTGGTGGTGTACTGCATGTCAGTATGGACACTACTCTCTTCCAGTTACAGCTGCAGACTAACTGCTCTGGCCTGTGAAAAGCCATTCTTTCTGAGAAGTGGCTCAAGGACTGCTAAAAGGTCAAGAATTAGATGAAAGCACACCTTCTTACACTCAGCCAAAATGCATATCCTGCAGTGAGTCAGATCAAGTGTTCCTTGCCTACTCTGTGAGATAGGTCCTTCAGCAAAAAAAGACTTTCTATTGCATGGGAGCAGTGACTTGAGAAAGGACAAAAAAGAACTGATAAAAGAAAGTCACTTCTCAGCAAGTGATACCATGCTGTCACTCTCTGTTAAGGCATAGATAGATCACTTAGCTGACATGAAACTTGCATTTCGTAAGAAAAAAATAAAAGGACAAATGGGAAGCATAACCAAATCCAAAAGAAGCCAGAAAAGAATATGGAAAATGGACCATTTGCTTATCTGCAAGTGGAACCATCATGTGCCCCTGCTCAGTACTTGCTTTGATACATAACTGGGAAGCTTTTATGGTCTTTTGGAGACAATAACAAAAGTTAAGGGACTTTGGATCAACACAGAATAATGACTCTTTATTACAGTTCCTCAGTGCTGAAACACTCTTATTCCCCTCTTAAGAGACAAAATCTGACAGCATTTCTTCTGGGACATGCCTCTAGTTATTTTGACTGGGACAATCACCTCCTTGAAGGACAATACAGGAAGTCCTTGCTCTTTCCTGATGAGTATTTGTTCCAACATCACTAAATGGTTCAGAGGGCACACAAAGGCAACTATGACCAGTATCTCTGTAGCAGAAATATGCATTCCCATTACTAATGTTGGATGACGTGAGCCACAAAGTTTATTTTGAAACATGATTTCACTTAGCCAGTGAGATGGTATCCAGATTTCCATTGCCTTTTAAAACTGGAAGGTTATAAGGATTAGTATTTTGTGATACAGGCTCCACCACTACTACAGAGCTGTTTGAGAAGTTGTTCTGGGATATTTGCAACCTGAGCAGATGCTGGCACTATTGGAGGTCTCAGAACAAGCCCTCTTCTCATAGTGCTCTTTTTCCATCGTTGTTCATTTGAACATTCGAGGGCTTCTTTGTACTGATCCACCAAACTTCTCCCTCTTCGCCTTCTATCCCAAGCTCCTGGATGCTCCACAAATTCAATGTCCAGACTGTTTGCTCCATTGCACAGAAATGCCATCATGCTGAGAGTCATTTGGCAACACCTGCCAGTGATGACTGTGTTTTATAACAGTCCATTAGCGCAAGGTTCTTAATGAAAATGAAAGCTGGTAATGAAGCCAAAAGGCAGCAGCAGCCTCTAGTCTGGGGAGGGTAATTAAGCTAGAAGAGATGGTGAGACTGAAGAACAAAATTAACACATGGATAAAGAAAAAAAGAGACCTGGTAGTGCATTAGCACTAATGTAGTTATGGCAAACCATCCAGTTTCCTTCATGAAAACACTTTGTTTGCATTTGGTGGACTATTTTTATATTGCTAGTGGATACAACAGATCATTGCTCCCTCAGAGATACAGACATCAACTAGAGCAACACACACAGGATTTCAATGTAGAGCAGATAAAAGACCCTCTGGAAAATGAAGGACATCTATATAATCTAAACTATGGTACATCTGAGATTTGAAGAAGTGAAAAGACTTAAGTTATCCTCCTCTAAGCTGCCATCTCATGTCCACTAGATATGGGAGAGAAAGACTGGCTCCCAAGAATATGAACTTCATTTGTTTTATTTTCAATACAATTGTCAAAACTCAGTGGCTCCCATCTTTTCACTTGGTAAAGTATTCTATAAGCTAATGCTATAGTTCTCGTTGTTAAGATGTTCCCTCTTGATACTGGACCTAGAACACCCTTGTACGATTGAGTGGCACCCCTTCCAGGTAATTCCTGTGAGACACCACCAGGATAGTTCTTTTTTCTTCTGTGCATTTATGCTCTGTATATATACTTGGAGATGGCTTTAATTTCCTATCTTGCAACTTACTCAGCATGAAGTTTAGCTATAGCTACCAGGTCTTTCACTGTTCCCTCATAATCAAGCCATGCATGATCTTAATCATCAAGCCCTTTCAAAATTCTTACGAATTGTTTGACATATCTCCACCTTACAGTATTTAAGGCCCTTAACAGCTTAGTCTAGGTGCAGCTTATCAGATCTCTTTACAGATGAATTATCCACCTACTGCTTTATGAAAGATGTCATGCCACTTATGCGACATTTATGCTGTTTTCTATCCACACTGATGATTGCAATTCTTCCCATTCTAGTCAACTCTACACATTTCATTAATATGTCATTTCTTCCCCTCTCTGTGATCACTGAGAAAAGCGCCAGACAGAAATGGCAGTAACTTCCAATTTGTCTAGTCTTCCCGGTTCATGAAAATGCCGTTGCATTTTGTATTGCTAATTTATTTTAGAAAACTCTTCATGTTAAAGCCAAATTTTAATTGTTTTTTTCAAGAAAGATTATATAGGGCGCTTTGTCAAATAACATATTGAAGTCTAAATATATCACAACCACTGTCTTCCTTTCATCCATTAATTTTGTAACTCAGTCCAAAAGTAATCAAATGTCTTCTACGAGTTTTGTTTATTAAATGCTGCTGCTGATTGCTCATGGTTCTGTTACTCTGTATAGTTACAGATTCATTATTCTTAATACTGCTTCCATTATTTTATTAGAGGCTGATAAGGCTTTTAAGAAACAGTTTGAAAGTTAATTCACGGAAGTGTTTGGGAAAGGACTAGAATTTAGCTATACACAAAAGCTGCCATAGCTTTTTATTCTCCTAAGCATAATATACAGGACCAGAAGAAACAAGAGCAGAACAGGTCTAGAGGTTATGATGCTTATATTACTGATAATATAGTTGAACCATACACACAATGCACCATAACTACTAGACAAATCCAGAAAGGTTTGACAACCTCACAGAACAAAAGACTGATGATCCCACTGCCTGTGGCTTTGGCTAATTTTTATGTATTTCATTATCACCCTATACAGCACAAAGATATCTTGTGGACTTCAGGGTCTCACACAATAGAAATTATAGTAGGAAAGGTGTGCTTAAAGCTCTTTGAGACCCCACTCAAACTGAATCTCCACTGTGCCAACTGCCCCCAGACCCTTTTGTTTTGCCCCTGTTAAAAATTCATATTAACATTTCTAAACATTTCCAGCAGTGGCAGCAGTAATAACACCAGCAGAGAGGTCTGTCAGCTGGCAGGACAGCCTGCTGTCTGCTTTGGCTCGGACATTGTACTTTGGGAAGACTGGAGACCTACAATCAAACCTCTTTATGAGTGGATTGAGTAACTGGCTCTATTTACAGCTGTTTATGTAGCATCCCAGAAGCCGCCAGGTAAACACCTGAACCTAGGCAATCACTGGCCGGTAACTAGAGCCTTGCCATGTAATAAATATGCAGCTCAGTAAAAAGACAGATAATCTTGTAATAAGAGACTCTTGAATCAGTCTTGTTCTTCCAGTGTTTCCCCCCTTTCTCTAAAGCACTCTGTTAACAAAGTGAAATCTACATGTACAATGAAAGTTAATCTCCCCATTTCTTGGCAAGCCAGTCTCTCAAATGCATTAGGGACTTTTTAATTAATATTATTTGCCTGTGAAAGACTAAGGAAATGCAGCAGAAGCAAATTCTACATTGTTTAAGAATAATACCATTGCTTAGGCCCGTTTCTAAATATGGCTTTGATGTGACTTGCAGTACCTATTGTGTTCAACTGAAAGCGTGCTCAGCTCAGTAGCTGTGCACCAACAGGAATCTAAGCCCCTGGGCTGCGTTCCTGGCACTAGTAGTTCACCCCATCTCTGTGGAAAATCAGGTAATCTCTGTCCTTCACCGTCTTCTTAAGTGGGAAATTCTTCACACTCTGAGTGACTACACAGTACCTCCTGTTCACAGCTTTACCGGTGTGTCTTGTTTCTAGCTCTGCTGTCCCATCAAATTCTACTTGCTGAAGGTCCAGGGCGATGTGCACTAACCTAACTCCAAGTCCCAGCAGGGGGATGGCATCAATACCCTGGATCAGGGTGCCAGAGGGACCCAGTGCTGCATTACTGGGCATGGCAAGTCAAAATCAAGGTTTGTGTGGTGGAGCTGTGGGCAAGAAAAACTGGCTATAGTACAGCTCCAAATCTAGTCACTCAGTCAGGGTAACATAAGGAGACACTTAAAAATGTGTTTGGCATAGATATTTGAGATGGAAAGATACTGAGGGTTATTCTGATAAAAATATACTTGGAACAAAATACATTTTCGAATCACAGCTATCTATCAATACAAACAAGGTAAAGCAAACTGACATAATAAGAATAAAATCAGGATAAAAAAATACAACAGAAATAATGATCACCGGATGGAAAGGGAACAGAGGCTTAGGCAATCATTATGGAACAGTAGTATCAGGATATTGGAATTCTCATGGAAAAGTTATTTATAATCTGCAAGTTCACACTCTACACAACCACAGCTCTGGGAACTCTGCTCCTGTCCCCAAGCTGCCCCATCAGCCAAATACACTCCAATCAAAGGCAACAAATCTGCATTGTAAGAGGAAAAGATTAGTGTTAACTGAATTATGTGAAGGGGTAAACACATATCAGAGAGCTCAAAAAAGCATGCAGGAACGCCCATGCAGTAACTCCATCCAAATTCTTTGTGTGGAGTTAACAGGGCACAATCTCCCCATTTCCACTTACACCTCATCTTACTGATGCCTGACTCTTAACTGACTGAAGGGGAAAAATACTCCAACTTAGAACCACAGTAAAATAGCCAAAGTCAGGATGTGCCTGATACTTATCACAAAAGCAATGACAACAAACATTAACTGGCCCTTTCTCGGTACATGTAACACAGAGCGTAAAGACCATACAGCCATAGACACTGTTGTCTTCGTATTCTCCCAAGGACAGGGCTGAAAGGCTTGAGTAAATGGGGACAACACATACAGTGAGAAAACACAAAGTGAGAGCAGTAGCAAGGGCAGGACAAAAGTTTCTGCCTTTGTCACTTCTCTGAGGAGGATGTCACACCAGGGCAAGATACATTAGGTGTCTGTCAGTCGCTGCTGCCATGGCTGCTGCCTGGGGAGCAGCCAGTAGTGACTCCCAGGAGCTGGAAGCTGCATAGTGGAAAGCAGGCTCTCCCACAGTGGAGAGTGGGTTCAGAAGTGAGACAGCCCCAAGGTGGGAAGCCAGCACCCCAAAAGGTAACTTGCCTGACTCTGGCTTCAGCTGCCCTGTGTAGGAAGAGAGAACATCCTTCCAGACTGTCCCTTGGACTAGTATGAGCTGCAACTAATTAGTCTTGGGAACAGACATTTTAGTAGGGCCTGTAGTGGTAGGGCAGGGCATAATGGTTTTAAACTAAAGGAGGGTAGATTCAGCTAGATATAAGGGAGAAATTTTTTACAATGAGGTTGGTGAAACACTGGAACAGGTTGCCCAGAGAGGTGGTAGTTGCCTCATCCCTGGAAACATTCAAGGTCAGGTTGGATGGGGCTCTGAACAACCTGATCTAGTTGAAGATGTCCTGCTCATTGCAGGGGGGTTGGACTACATGACCTTTAAAGGTCCCTTCCAATCCAAACTATTTTATGAAAAATAAACTGCCCTCAGGGTAAAAGCTCAATTTTACTTGAAAGCAGGGCTGCTATATCTTACTGAGAAACACCCAAACCTCTCCAGCAATACTGAGGTTAGCGTGGACCCTGCGTGCCACTGTTCCTGTCACACACAGACTCAGCAGGGCACCTGATGGAGCTTTTGCCCATTCCTATCACCCCTCTCCTGTTTCCTGGCACTATTTGCTTTCTCAGCACCAAAGCACAACTTCTCTCAGGGTCTTCAGGCAGTGCTGCACTGCAAACACAAGTGGTGCCAGAGTCAGGAGAGGTCAAGAGCAGGTGAACTTACCTCTTTGCCCAGGGCTGCAAGTCCAAAGCCCAGGCTCCCATCAGCGGTGACATCTGGCAGGCCTTGTACAAGCACAAGCCAGTCTCCAGGCCAGTTTGTAGATAAGGCACAGCATGGCCCAGACTGCAAGCTGTGTTACACCTCCAGAGTCTGGGATACCTGGCCTGCCAGTCCCATGGGGCGGTTCCTCATCCCAAAAGGGGGCCAAGCCCCCCATTTCTACCAGCATTGTGTCTGCCCCACTCATTACAAAGAGGGAGAGATAATAGAGGGACAAAACCAACCCACCACTAACCACATCTGACATCACGTGGTCGGATGTGTGACCACAGCACGGGCCACGAGAAGAATACCCTATCCTCTTCTTTTATATTTACTACCCAAAAACCTAACATGCTTACAGAGTAATTAATTTAGTTTCATGCAACATAAGACAGGAAAGTTATCACTGCTTCCATTTCACACATGGACAAGCTGAGGTTTGCTATGGGCAATCAGAACAGCCTGAAGCAAAATCAGAGCAACTAAGAACTGAACTGAAGTCTAAATCTTGTGCCTTAACATTACCTTTCCTTTCTCAGCATGACCTCCTCCCAAGCTGAGATGACGCTTTTCCATATTCAAGGGTATTACTCTCCTCCCTAGAGAGACCTGAAGACTGAGCTGGCTTCTCTCTTTCTCTTTGCTCAGAGAAAAAAAAAAAAAAAAATATCCACAAACACACTCCAAAGGCAGTCTTATTTAATCCCAGTGTAATTCTCACTGCTCTTTCTTAATCCTTTCACCTGTGAGATAATTGCCAGCATTCTGGGAATAACTCAATACTAATCATAGACTTGCATAAAAAGAGACAAAGAACCAGATAAAACAGACTGAAGGCAATCACAAGGCCTGAATTAACCATGCACATACACATCCATTCCAGACACCCTGCTGAACTAGACTCTTTCACAACAGAAAAAAGGTCCACTAATGGGCCTGGAGGAGAAGGCCATGAAAAGCCATGTCAGTCAATAAAGTCTTTAGTCTTCTCCTGTGTGCATTGTGGAATGAGAAGCCACAAAAATCAAAGAACCAAAATAATCTACCAATAGTAACACCTAGCTGCCTAATATACAGAAAAAAATAATCTTTAGGGTATCTTCCCACCTCATTCTGTCCAGAAGACCAGTGTTCATGGCAGATTCCTATCCTACCACTTTATCTGGGACACTCTTTCCAGATAAGAGTACATAAGTTTCTACTACCCTTCCCTCTGCTTCCCTTCCCATTCATACCATTTGTCCCCTCTTTCCACTGCTGGTGCTGTACATCCATTCTTTTTCCTCATAACTGAAAAAAACATTTCTACTCATTGACTATTTAAGTACCCTCTTTCTTTTCCACTTGTCCTTAAAATACATGCCTTCAAGGAGAAACCCACGTTGTGTCTGTGCACTCATAGGTACTTTCCCAGCAAACTCACACAGTACACTTAGGGCTCCTCTGCATTATGGGTTTTTTCATTCTGTAGGTTTTTGTCACAGAGAATATGTGTTGTTCCCTTTGTAAAATATGATTGCTATTTCTACAGTCATGTACATGTTTATCAATAGATAAATACAGTTTTAATCTTCTTAGAGAATTGCTTTAGCAAGTGGAATCTAATTGGGAGAGTCCTTGGTAGAACAAGCAAGTTATTTGGTGGTTTATAAGATAGATCGTACTGGTGCTTACAGAAACAGGAATGGACAAGAGAGCTCTGGCATTTATTGCCTGTTTTCCTCCAGCTCTCTCCATCTCCCTGCGCTTCTGCTTATTCAACTGTAAAACGAGGAAAACAAATAATTAACCTTCGTACTGGACGGATGTGAAGCTGAATGATAATGCTTTGTACTCATTGTGTACTCTTTTCAGGACACACCGTAAGCATCAATGCAGCAGCCTCCTTGTGCAGTGGTGAAGGGCCTTTGTCCCCACTCCACTGCCACAGAGACACAAAGGCCCCAACAATTTGCAGGGAAAGCCAGCCACAGAGCAAAGAACACACCTCTCACTTCTGAGGCCTCTCCATTAAGCATGACACTATTTAGGAATGTACTCCAAGCATTTATAAGACACTTATCAGGACAGGAGGTTGGTGGGATGTCAACACGCTACATGCACAGTGCTGATGACAATCAGCACACAAAAAAATATTTTTGGGGAGAATCACCGACAGGGCTAGAAATAGCACAGGGAGGAAAAGCAACCACTCATAAGAGCGGAGGTCATAATTCAGCATCTCTTAAAAAGAGCTGCTGAGAAATGGCCAACAGGAAATCCCAGCAAAAAAAGCTGTAACAAGCTCAAGGCCAGAAAGAAGGGAATCAGTATCTATCCACTGAGCACATCAATACAAAAACTTGTAAAGAGGTTTCAAGCTCCCAAATCAGTCAGATGAGAGAAAAGTCAGAGAGAAAGTGATTCCTGAAATAAATTTCTTTTTGGTTATTTTTGGAAAAGGAGACAAAAAAGAGGGAGGTTGGTACACTGGAAAGCCAACAAAATTCATTATTCTCTATAAATTGCTTTGACATTGTATAGGCAGTGACCTTCACAGCACTACCACTTTAATGGCATTTACTTCAGCGGTAGCTGATTTCACTATTAAACAGGGATGCATAGCACAAGATAACACAACTAAATCACTCTTGTAAATATTTAATATCATTGCCTTTCTTTTTTTCCCTTTTAACAAATCACCATCAAAGGCAGAACACAGTAGAAAACACATTTATTTATTCTATCCTGGAAAAAGCTTAGTGCTCATGCATTTTATCTATCTAGTTCTCCAAATGACTTTGACACTTGAAAGCCCTTGTGATCAAAACAGTCTGAAGGAAGGCAATTTTGCAACCATTTAAGAACTGATTTCATGCACTGATCAACATTTACCAAACTTGCCTGATAGAATAGCACAAAGTTTAACCCAGCAGATTGATAGCAAACACCTGAAGGAGAAAATTAGTAAGAAAACTACCCTGGTTTAAATAGGAGTACCTTAGGAGACAAAAAGAAAGAAAATCAGAGATTAGCTCTCCACTCTTCCCCCCAACAAAGAAAAAAAAAAACAAAACAGTATTTGGGAAGTCAAAGGGAACTGGCACTAACACAAAAATGTCATGCTTTTGGCTGACAATACAATAAGCGCATCCACCACATAATACATTCATTCCATTATGGACATACAGTGCAGCACGGCAGGAAATTAAGTGTCCACAGACTTCTCTTAAAATACATCTGTTTTAAAGATGGAGTCAATAGATAGAACAAATAAAGTACAAGAATGTAGCAAAGAAAAATTACTAATGATGTCTCCAGTATCATATCTAGTAATATAAAATTGACTGAGAAATTGAAATGCTAAGCCTGGAATTGAGTACCTGAAGTATAGCAAGTCATTTTTAAAGACAGCCTTACATTCCGATTTTTCCAATTTTAGGAAAAGAATTTTTCCACAGTCTGGCATAAATGGTCTGTCACATTGTGGCAAAAACGATATTCTGTTCAAACTGCAGATGATCAATGCCAGAAAGTGTTCTTTATGACAGTATTACAGGAGACAAATAATGAAAGTTATGCATCTTTTCAGCAATTTGACAACAGAAGAAAGATAAATCAGTGGATATTTAGGAACTGAAAAAATTCTGGGGGAAAAAATAATTTGGTAAAATGAGGGATAAAAAAAACAGATGTAGACAGCAGCTTACCCCAAATGCCTACAGACTTCATTGAGACTGTCTGCAGAGTAAGACTATCCAAAATAAATGTGTAGTTGAAAATGGTCAGATAAATGTATTATTTGGATGATAAGAGTTGGCCAGCCCTGCAAAGCACTGGTGCCTGAAACGTGTGTGCCTTTCGTCAGAGCTGGGAAATGCAAATGCATGGCAATGCTAGGTGCTGCCCTGGGTTTTATAAAAGCTTGCAACATCTTTAATGCAGAGCTAAGCGAGAGCCTGTAATCCCTGTGCTGCGATGCAGCAATGTGCTCTCCCCTCACAGGACAAGCCAACAGCTATGCAAGATCCTTTTATCAACATTCACAGAGCTGGAAAATAACTGTTCACAGTTTGATTCCCAGCATTACTGAGTGAACCAAGAATTGCTCAGAGAACTGGCAGCTGAATACACATGTAAAAGACAAAGGTTCTTCAGTGATATTTATTCTAGCCAAGTTTTAATATTTCAAGGCTTATAGCAACTAACTCTTTACATAATCAAATGTAATTGTCTGGTCCCAGCTGGTGATCAGCACATTCATCATCAACCTGGTCATTATTAATATACCAGTAATTAGGGGGAATAAAGGTGCGTGCTTTATAACGCTGGCTTAATACAATTCCACCATACCTAATAAGACCACAGCTCCTTTTAAAATACAATTATTTTAACATTCAAATTATACATTTTTGTTACCACTACTAACAACTAACAATCACAGAGCCATGTATGTCATTTCAGAACAAATACTGAAATGTTTTTTTTAGAGTCTTCAATTAAAATTGGTCAATTAAAAGGAACCGTGTTTTGCTTTAGAAACAATCTGACCCATAAGCAGTTCCTCAATCAAACTGTGATTTGAGAGAAAAGCTCGATTAAAATGCATGCAATTGACAGAATCAAATCGTAAACACTTACCTACGTACACTACATACATTCTTCTTGCGCTACTGTAGGAGAGAAAGCGATATCTCAGGCACCACGGTGTGGTACTGCTTGGCAAATGCTACTGACTTTTTTAATGGTGACAACTGTGTACACAAATTCTCAAAGTACCAGTTCTGTTTAAAGCCTTTCCCCACAAAGCAGTGCTGGTAAAGGACTGTTTCTATTAAATGCTTTGCAGACTTTTACTTTAACAAGAGGAGAACCAAGGCCATCATTTAGTGAGAATGATCCAGAATCCCTCAGGTTAGTGTTGGAACAGTCTCAGAGCCAGATTCTTCCCTGCGCTATTTCTTTTACATCAGTGCATTTCCTCTGCTTTGATATCAGTTATACCACAATAAAATCCTTACAGTGCAGTGAAGAATATGGCTCTTAATATCATTACATCTAACCTCTTGGTATATAAAGCATATGTAGTACGAGATCAATATCTCACAGAAAATTCTGCTAAAACAGAATTTGGGGACTTTATCCTTGCAGATACAGAACACATTCCCAGGTGCAAAATACTTTTACTTTCTATAGGCTTCACTGGCTGTTTAGGGAACATGGTACCTTAAGCACAGCAACTTGCAAGATAAGTCATCTGTAACATAAATTTCAAAAAAAAAAGGTTTCCAAAACAAATGAATATGCTACAACCTGTGAGTGCTGGATTCACACCTGATTCCTTGCTCTCTGTAGTGTTATTTTCTATTATCTTCCCTTATTTCATAGCCTATCAGTACTGATCTCTATTTGGTTATGTGCACTCAGAACTATCAAGGCTCTTGAAACAAATGTGGAAATGAAAGCCAGCATGAGAAGGAGCTCTAGCTCCATGAAAGAGGCGAGTTTGGCCAAAGAAATGAAAGGTGGTGGGTGTCACAGGAAGATCAGCAACTAGCAATGGTGCATTGCCAAAATCAGAATCAAAACCCAGAATTCTGATGTGGGGGAAATCACACACCATCAGACATGACTTAATAACTGACACAGATGATACTGGGTGAGTTATATCAGACGATTTGAGAAAGCATGACCTTCTTCACAGTAATAGTTTTACAACCATTTGTATGGCATGTTATCCACTAATCTCTAGTCAAAATATTTACTATCTAGTAAAGCACTGCAAATAAGGCTGCTGTCTCCAAGTGCTTACTCTTAATGCATAAGATCCAGCTTACACAGCACATATTTTTTAAACAGTTCAATACCATAATGTTATCACTCTAGTCCACAAAAGGCCACAATGTGCCTTAAAACAGTAAACTCCCCTCTTTCACTGGTTTTCATATTTTTGCAGGGCTGTCTGATGTGTGTGACAAGGGTCTATTTCAGTTCCTGATGACATTATCACCACTTTGCTGCATTACCATAAAGCCCAGGAAATAAGCTATTACCTACCATCACTCCTCCCAAATGTTATCACACAGAATCATGCATTCACAAAACAGCATTAACTGTGAGAATTAGAGTCCATTTAAACTGCAGCTGTTCCTTCATTCCTAAATAGGTTCTTAGATCAAAACTTCTCCCTGACTGGTCTTATTACCAGATGTCCCTTTCAACTGGAAGAAGAAAAAGATCACTTTAAAAAATTGTATGTTTTACAGATAATGCTCTTCCCTGTATTATGACAACCGGGTAAGTAACATTAAAATGAAGAATTTTTCCAAAAATACAGTGGACGTTTTAGCTTTCAGAATTGTGTGTTGAAATTTTGCTTTCAAATCATCTCTGGCAACAGAAATGCACCTGTAATTTTTATTTTCTATTTCTAGTTTATCTCATTTTCAGAATCTCAAGCTTCAATTATTTAAGGGAAAGACGTTCTCTTTATTTTTAATGATAATACTAACTCTACAGTAAGGGCTTTCTTTTAAATACAAACCCTAAATCCTGGATCTAATATACATGCTGGTGTTCCTTTCAGCTCTAAACCCATGTCCTAGAAAAACCCACAACCCTATATTCTGCTATTATCAAAGAAAACATTGCTCATTATGTTCCATTTCCCTTTCTGCTTCTTTGCCTCTTTGTTACTGCCTGTTGGAAGGACTCCAATCTACAGGGAAAAAACACTCTCAAATTTAAACTGAAGAACCTAAATGCCAGAAAAAGGCACAATGTCTCTTTAAGAGTCAACAGTAAATTAACTGGCCCATAAGAGTGCAATAATTAGCAGTTAGTAGCTTATTAAAAGGATGGCAAAGGCCAAGCTGCCATCTGGGATCTCCAGTTTCTTGTGATTGTTATTATGTCAAGATGTGCAACTTGCATTAGCTTTCATGTCACTGTGCTTGCCCTTACTTTACATGTAAATTTTAATGAAAGATACAGCACTTTAAAAATCAGACGTCCATCAAAAGTGCTATTAGTCTGCCTTCTGCAAAGCATATGGCCTGTTTTGCTACCGCTGCATCTCTACACACCACTGAATGCCTCAAATGAAGAAAACAGAGGAAGGGAAAAAAAAAAAAAAAAGCCTTTCAATGATATCAATTAAATATTCTCTTTGGGCAGAGTAAAACCTGAGCCTCATTGAAAATGGAAGACTACAATACAGCATAAGAGGACAATATTTTAGCTCATGTTTACACACAACACGACCACAATGCCTTTAACTCTCACAGGAATCATTCTTCTTAATAAAAATTAAAGCCAACGAAGAATCAGCTGTTTATTCACACATAAGAAAGTCACAGTTTTAAAATAAGGCAGAAAGAAAGCACATAAGAAAAAATAAATTACCTATAAACTACAAAATAAATGTCTCAATTGTCTGCCTTCATAAATATATAATGAAGAGGTACAAAAAAAAGAACGTTTATAAGACATCTATTCCTTTGTGTTAGCTGATACTCAACATTTAAGTGACTTCATTCACCAAATTTCTGAAAATGTTGTCACCTCTGGAATATAAAGAAATAGGATAAAAGCCTTGCAGAAATGTTCCCCAATATCTTACATTTGAAATTCATCAACTATCAATCATCTGTAATTAGGCTTATAAGAATTACATTAAAATATTTGTTTCTTCTCAAAATAAAATATGAAACCAGCAGCAAAAATTCGCTTACAAAAAATTATTCCAGAAGAATGACATCTACATTCAAGGTGCCTTGAAACTATCAAAAAAGTGTCACAGAATGGGAATTTGCTAACCATAAAAGGAAATGCTTTATTTTTTAAACAGTCAGTAAGAGGAAAGTTAAAACTGAAAGTCACCATGCTTATAATAATGCAGGATTTTTTTCCCCCACCAAAAGGAAAATGAACCCAGTACCACACACATTTTAAAAGTATTAAGGAAAGAACTGTCAGTGTAGAAACCAGAACCATACAATATTCACATTTAAAACCCGAATATTAAGATATTTTACAGGGCAAAGCAGAGCTTAAAAACCACTGCCAAGGCTGGCAAGATGAATGTAGTGTTGTTTTTCCCCTTGTATAATTAGATATTTATAGAGCACAAATAATTTAATTTGTTACTGATGTTTCACTTCAAAATTTGCATAAACTCTTGGCCACTCAGATGGACTTATTCACATCACCCTGAAATCCTAATGGTATTACTGGTGAAGACAACTCAAAATTATGTTCCAGAGCAGTAAGGTCCAGTAATTTCTTTCTATCCGAGTCCACAAATGCTATTTTGTCTTTTCTATGCCATTACCTCCTGGTCAATAGTATTGAACAATTCAAAGAAATAACAACCTCACACTGCTCACTGAGAGCAACACTGAACATTACAAGACTTAAAAGACCTACTTGGGTTAAGAGCAGTTAGGACCAAGGGAGATAATCTGATGTTGCAATGCTGAGAACTACACAGGGAACTTGCCAGTAGACATTGCTCTACATGACATGCATTAAAAATGTCCCACACATGAAATATGTGAACAGTCTTTCATAAAAATCTGCTTCATATTGAAAATGAGTGTGCCGCTGTGCAGTTTTTCATTCTGAGCACAGCTACTTATGGAGGGAAGGAGCCCAGTGCCTTAGAGAAGCAGCAGCACAGGTGCTACAGAGGTGTCCTGTGCACACCCAGACACCAACCACACCACACTGTCATTCTGTGTGTCAGAGGGGACGTTTGGGACTTTTCAGTTCTTTGGGTGAATCTTGGTCCACTAAATTCAATGTGAATTTTGCTATTACCTTTAAGAAGACACAGGACTTCATTCACTGAAAATAGCAGAGTCCCACCAGGAATACAGCCAAATTGCTCAGGAGGCATGAATTTCAGCAGAAGCCAGATCCAAACCAAAAGTGATGGTAAAACAAAACCCACTACACATATAAGAGAATGGTGAAAGGTAGCAATAAGGCAAATTATCATTTCCTTAACAAAGGCTGTCAAGAGAACAAATGATATGGAAGAACGTGACTACACATTAACTCCAGTTCAATAGCAAATTAGAATTGGATATTTATGATCTTCTTTGGTATCATTTACTTGTGGGGGAGTGTTAGGGAAATAAATTCAATATAATTGTTCCTTAATTGTCAATCCCACTCCAGAAGAGAAGTTGTATTCAGCAACTCATGCCAAACTAAATAAAAGTCCTCCCTTCTCATCATACATTTACCTCATCTCCGTGACCAGCTGCATACACCTAATAAAAACACAAACAATGCATATATACTCAGTTCAGGTTAAAATGCAAGCAGTACCCAGGTGCTTTTCTGTATCTCAACTATTCCAGCCATTACCCCAGAAGAAATATACATCATCTTCTTCAGCTTTCCAGGAACTTAAAAAAAAATTTTTAAATCTCCTGAAATTTTTAAAAAGGATAGATGCAGAAGAAGCCTATTTACTACAGTGGAAGCACCTAATGAAAGACTTGTTTCAAATGATGAATGCAAGGTCACAGACTGCTATACATTGTGAAGAGGTCTTATGAAATCAAATACATCATATCCTTTGGCTACATATGTGGAATGAGACAGAGTGGCTGCCAGTTTTTACTAAAAACTACAAGAATGCCAAAAAAATACGAGCGTTCCAGGTACAATCACTAAGGCATCTGGTACCACCTTTGCTGTGAGCTGAAGGCCATGTGTGGCTTCAAAATTATACCACTTGAGCCCTCTGAAGGTAATACCATTTTTCATACAGAATGATGGTTCTCTGATGAAGTCACTTGCTATAACTAGAGCTAAAAACTACATATAGTTGGGAAGTGAAACAGTATTTTCACTCAATGACACAATACATTGTTTCAGTGCCTATGAATTAATTGTGCACTACATATTATAATCCTCATTCCTACAGGCTCACCTGGGAGTTTTGCTTCAGGAAAGACTTTCAGTTTAGTCCTGCAGACTGGCCTGCAGCACAAATGACACCCGAGAAAAGAAGGGATCGACATGAGCTAACATCACACCATACAAGACTCACCCTGATCTATGCTGACCCTTAAATCACACTAGGCCATACATCACTAACTCAATTATTGGCAGCTGTGTTGAGGCACAGTAACATTTTGTATGGTGTGCTTAGAGCTTTAGGTTCTCAAATTTTTTACAGTGTATATATGTGATTATTATGTTCTGATGTTCACCTCTTGCTAAGAAGATAGCTCGGAGTACAGCTTATGTATTATCCACCACCACCCAACTTTGGATAGAATAGAAAAGCTACGAAATTAATTATTGGAATATTCTTTCAACCTCAAAACAGAACAAATAATATTGATTACGTGATGCACTCTATCACAGAGAATCCAACAATACAACCTTATTAGAAGAAGGCAAGGCATTAGAAAGAGGAATCATACAAAGAGAAAGTGTTTAATATGCCACTGTGCTCCCCAGAATTCAGGTATTACAGGAGGAGCAATCACTGGGCAAAGACTGCTTGTGCCTCAAAGGAAAGTTATTATGAACAAATCTTCTGAGCTCTTGTATCCTCCCAAATTCACAGTAGTACAATTAGTCATTTCATCCCCCAATGTCTTATTGGCATGGACTCACCCAACATCCTCCATTGTGTTCAAATCATGCTGATCAATAGATCAGATTCTTCAGCAGTGTATTTGTTGAAAAAGGAGTAAGCCTCAGCATAATAAAACCTTTTAATCTCTCTCTCTTGTTGGAAAATAGGACAAAGAAATGGATTTTCCTCGAGCAATACTTATAATTTATCAATTAATCTTCACCCTTCCCTCCAGTCCAACTGGAGGCCCACAGCAGGTTTGCAGCATTTTGCCTTTTTGACAGTTTTGATTAGGGATGGATGACTGCCTTCTGCATGCTAAAGATAGGTGTGAACTGCTGAAGAGCAAGCTGGAGCCCCAGAGTAGCCTTACACACCCTGTGCTATACTGAGCTACAAAGGAAATGGACCTCTCTGTTTAGCAGTGCTGATCACTTCTGTTTCCTCTGCAGTTTTTTGCAACTCAATTTCTCTTTGAAAAATATCTTTTCACTAGCAGAGAGAATGGGAAGCAGAGCTGGGGGGAGAAACAATAGCTCAAAAGACCTCCATCATTGAAGGGTACTGGACAAGCCCAAGTCCTGCTTCCACCAATACCAGTGCCAAAATTCCCAGGACTGGCATCGCTCCAGCGCAAGAGAGTTGGTAGTACCAGCTCACTGGCCTCTGGCTCTGTCTTTGACTGAACTGATGGTTCCTTTGCACCCCAGCATCACCAGTTATGGACAGCCTGACACTGTGCAGCCCATGCTTAGTGTGAACAGGGAGAAAATACCATCTGTTAAGAAGGCCTCAAAGCATTCATCTTAATAAATACTTCTTCCATAATTCAATACAAACCAAAAGATTGTTAAGAGACTTTTTAAAGTAAAGGCATTAAGTTCCAATATGAACCACATTCACAAAAATACAATTTGTCCATTGACAAACAAACATTTTACAAGCAATGAAGTCTTAGAAAGAATGCAATCTCTACCTTTACTTCTACCTACAGACAGGAAGGTGTGCATCCAGTTAAGAGGAGGAACGAGAGGGATGTCCGTCATGGAGGAGGCAAAAGAGAAGAGAAGGAGGAAGCATAAAAACCAGAAAATTATGTCACTGGCCATACTTAGAAAAACAAGAAAATGAGCGTTTTTATGTAGCAGCCCAATCCAACAAAACACAACGTCAAGGGAAAAACAAGAGACACACCAAACTAAAGCACAAAGCAAGGCTTAAACAACTGAGAGCATAACCAGCAACTGCCTGGTTAAGCCCTTTGGATTTAATTTGATTTTCTACTAAGAAATGCAAACCCCTCATGCAATAGCATGCCATTGATATGCCTCATTCCACATCAAATTCAAAACAGCAAGGGAAACGACAGAGTAGGACAGAAAAAAAAAAATCAATCTCATAGTAATATATTTGCTAAACACATTTCACCTACCAGAGCTAATGTATTTGTATATAATGTTGACATTGCTTATTTACTCACACATATACATTTACATATTTTATAACCATAATACTTTTATAGAGAGTAAATATTTATCAGAAGGGAATATCTGTGAGTTGGTTGGCAAGAAAAGAGAAGCCACTATTCCCTGATGCATCATGGATAAATAAGGGTGGCTAAAGTTGCCAGAAGCCAATAGTTTTCACATTTTTTTGCCAGGCGAGGGAGTATAGAAAGGGCTGATGACAATCATACAGGCCTGAATACGTCATGCAAGTCTTCATGAGCCATATGCGTTGCAACTTGTAATTTAAATGGCCAAGTGCATCTGTTTATATAATCCAGTCCTAAATCACAGACTGCTACAGAGATGTGTTCAGTGTTACTGAGATCGAAAGTGGCCATGAAAGTTCACTGTCCTGATCACTCCCAACATGCCATCATCCTTCCTTTGCCAATGGCTTGCCATACTCAGCTGCATCCTGAGCAACTAGGACATACTGAAGGGACATGTCTGCTGGATGCTCCTTCAACAAGCATGACCTCTGAGCCATGAGCCCAGCTGAATAGTAAGTGGGGATAAAAAAGGAGCTCAATGCTTCCCAGAGCTTAGCCAGATGCTCCACATGCCAAATACCATGGTCTTGACATGCACTCATAAAAAGGCCCGTCTTCCTACTTTTCCCACCACACAGGGATGCTAAGCAGTACAGAAACTGAAGAGCGAACCCCAATTCTACTTCTGATTGTTTCCTAAGCTCTCATGACCTCAGACATCTGCCTTGAACTACAGAATAAAAACTGATTATGTCCTAAGCCTCTCTACATTTCACTGAGACACAAAGAACCTATGTCTCTTTTATTCAAGTACCTAATTACTCTTGAGCCTTCACAGACACTACATTCTATCTTACTAACTCTTTGGACTGTCTAACCTCAGACATGTGTTCACTTAATCGCAAAAACGCTATTGTGTACATCTAGTCTAGGAAAGCCTCATCAGGCTTTAGAGTCAGAACTCACATTTTTGCCTGTCCTGGTTTTGGCTAGGATAGAGTTACTTTTCTTTCTAGTAGCTGGTATAGTGTTATGTTTTGGATTTGGCATGAGAATAATGTTGATAACACACTGATGTTTTCAGTTGTTGCTAAGTAATGTTTAGTCTAAAGTCAAGGATTTTTCAGCTTCTGATGCCCAGCCAGCAAGAAGGCTGGAGAGGCACAAGAAGTTGGGAGGGGACACAGCCAGGGCAGCTAACCCAAAGTGGCCAAAGGGGTATTCCACACCATGTGATGTCATGTTTAGTATATAAACTGGGGGGAGTTGGCCTGGCGGGGTGGATTGCCGCTCAGGAACTAACTGGGCATTGGTCAGCGAGTGGTCAGCAATTGCATTGTGCATCACTTGTTTTGTATATTCCAATCCTTTTGTTATTATTATTATCATTTTATTATTATTACCATTATTATTTTCTTCCTTTCTGTCCTATTAAACTGTCTTTATCTCAACCCATGAGTTTTACTTTATTTTTCCTGATTCTCTCCCCCATCCCACTGGGTGGGGGAGAAGGGAGCGAGCGGCTGCATGGTGCTTAGTTGCTGGCTGGGGTTAAACGATGACATTCCCTGTAGACAAACAGTTGGTCTGGTCTTCCTAGTGCACCTAGTGCACACACCTTGCATTAAGTCTTCAACAATTTCACTCCTGCATTCGCAAGACTAGAATGCATTACCAGCACTGCTAACTCCTCCCTGTGTACCCACGTCAGCAAGACGCTGACACCGTCAGAGGAAAACAGAATCTTGCCTCTCCTCACCAGCTTCTTGCTCCACACCCCCATAGTGCAAAATGGGACTAATGATCCCATCATGTCACAGCCAACAGATCTGTAACACAATCCAGGCTGAGATACTAAAATGTGAACGCTGATACAGGCCTAGATCCCATTTGTAGCCCAACCTGGGGTTAGCCCTGTTCTTTTTCTAAACCGTTTTGCTCTGTGCATATTTGAATATTTTCAATTGCAGACACAGGACTTACAGGCCATTATATGCAATTTTCCTCAGGATTCATCATGAGTTAGAATCATGCCATGAGGGCTATTAACATATTTTTTGTAATAATTGCACTCTTAAAAATAAAGACCAACATTGAGGTCTACATTTACCAGGCAGAAGTGGGAGTCATTACAGCTGGCACAACAAGAACGAAATAGCAAGATAAAATAGTTGATGGGCTGCATGGAAGGGGAAAGCATACCTCTTTACTGTCCATGGAATCATTTCATGCTCCCTCCTGGGCACCTGAGTCCCAGCCTGACAAGTAGCCATGGCTCATGGTACACAGAGACAAAAATGCAAATGGCTTGACTGGCACCCAGTAGGCTTAGTTGCTTTTGTCATGCAAAGCTCAGCTCAGAAAAGCAGCAGGGACAAAGCTCTTTCATGATCAGTGACTGAAACAAAGAGAAAGTTGAAGGACTTACCTTGTTCACCCATCATCAGGTGTGAGAGGCCTTTGAGAGAGAGAGAGAGAGAGAGAGAGAGAGAGAGAGAGGAAGTAAGAAAAAAAAAAAGAACAAAACAGAAAAAGAAGCAGCAATATCCATGCACACTGGTCCAACACCCCTCAGAACTGGAGCTCACATACTTGAACTAGACCAAGTATGGGTGTAGCACACAGGGCACACACATATGCAGGCGCTGCTTTCCACACTGAGCAGGAAAGCATCTGTCACAGGTAGAAAAAAATCTGCTGGTAGTTGCAGAACTGTGTTTGAGGTTCATCATACCTCTTGGGGAGCGACTCCAGAGGCACTGCACACCAGTATGCATAAATGGGGCTAGGAAAGCCAAGGTCTACAGTGGGGCTCTGCAGGGAGCATTCGCTCCTCTGGTGAGCTATAGAAATAACTTCTCCTCAGCTAAAGATTTAAAATTCAAGGCTGCAGTGGTCAGTGAAAGGGAGGCCATGATCCCACCACATCTGCTTCAGATGGAACATCCAGGGTAAATGCATGCACACAAACACACAACACTATCCTCATTCCTGAATGTGGTGGCTTCAACATGTATTTTTAGGAGTCGATGAACACTGCTCACACTTACTAATTATACACCAGTACATGAGACCTGGCAAGGACTACAAAATTTACCTGTAACCTATTTTTAATACTACTCCACTTCCTTTCTAGGAAGAACTGGAGATTAAAACTTCTGACGGCAGTGTGTTACTTTATGGCTCTATAGCTAAAGCTGCTCTTTGGTTTCATAATTGAAGGTAAAGCCGGAAAGCAGCACAGCTCCCCTCAGCAGTGACAGTCACTGTCAGCTCTATAGATGGGGCAGTGGTGCTCACCTGGGCTGCTCCAGTCTCTGTCCAATAACTCTTTCTAGCATAAACCTTGTTTGTTGTTTAATTAAAATCCATTTCTAGCCCAAATTTTCAATTATGTTTACTGTACAACTGTATCCATACAAACATTGTTTAGATACTATTGTACATATATTCATGCCCAGTCCATTAAGCATCAATTGACCCATTAGTTAATTTTGTGACACATGATATCACAGAACTAACATAACAAAAATCAAGTCCTACCCGCTCAAGCCATGAGTGACCCCTTTCGAACTTGGTTCCCTGACCATCTTCCCTTAGCTTGATTCCTTCTCCACATCTACCTCTCACAGCACTTAGTATGGCAGGGATTTTGATACATGCATACGCACCCCCCACACACTCACACACCCTACCTTAAGTCAGTTTATTAATCAAACAGGGCTGTGACTTCTAATTTCACAGAGACTGAGAGGTCAAATGAATTTATTAGAATGAGAATTTTCAAAAAGCAGCATGCTGGGTTTGAATTTGTTTACTTCTCCCACTTTTATATTTTTCCTTTGCGTCTGCTGGAGAAATCTAAAATCCAGATCATCCCAAGACTATGTTCACCCACAGAGAACTCCAAGCCAGATAAGGGGATTAATAATTGTACAGTCTAAGGAATGCAAATATCTTAATGTTCTTGAAGATTATTGTGGATTTAGAAAAATAATCAGAAACACAACATAGGTTTAGATATTTTCAGGTTTTTTAGCTATAAATAAACATAACAGATTTGAGACTGTAGGACATATTTCTGGTCTAAATTACAAGATATAATTTCACTGAATTGTTTTGCTCTGCTAGTAGAGTGGGCTGAATTGGTGTCTCTATGGCCACTGACCCCATCATTCCTGATAGGCAAATCTTAGGTCTGTCCAAACGGGCAATTGAAAGTCATTGTAAAAGGCACTGTAAAAGTCAAGAAGACAAAAGTATAATTGTTAGGACCTACAAAGCACAGAGACCCTGTAGCAATGGTGAAAAAGGAGAAAGGGCAAGAGGGTGGCAGTATGACATGCAGCTGAAGCTGGCCGAACAGGGAGGGGACATCAGACCCAGAGCAGAGAGAGGGGCCCAAAGTCCTGAGCCCTTGTACACCGTGGGGAAGGAAAGCCATGGCTAAGAGGCACAGCACCAACAGGTGCAACTGCTGGAGATGGCAGGGGCCTTGTCCACCTGGGGAGATGGGACACAGACAAAGAGAAACCTCCAGAGAGGTTTCAAAGCAAGAGCCTGTGTTAAACACTCTGAATCACACCGTAAGAAGACACCTTCTGTCTCTACCAGCCACAAAGGAACTATAAAAATCTCAAAATGTCAGGAATGTCAACACCCCTTTTGCCCGTATCCCCGGAAGGCCAATGCTGTGTGCCCTGTCAGGCGCATCAGCCAGGTGCAGCCCAGAGCCCTTCACCTGCAGTCCAGGAGTGAGCACAGCCTGCAAATGTGCCCACCGTTCTGGCCCCCAGGTTGGCCTTGGCTAAAATGCCTGCGAAAGACAGTCTCCCTAAGAAATGTTCTGACTCTTTTTGCATCTTGAGAAATTTGAAATACAACAGCAGCTGTAGTATTGTATGTACCTCTTGATCTTCTAGTCCCAACTGGACAATGGAAGTAGGGAAATTAGCGAAAAATAATGCCCCTACCCCACTACTTTTTCCTTTTTAAAACAGGAAGAAAAAGGAAGGTGGACTTGGAGATATAGCAAAAACCTAGTATTATCTCTTAAGTTGTCCATCAACATAGATCCTTATTTTAACAGAGAACACCAACAAAATTCCAGATTCATCATTACACAGAATAATAATATAAATAATGAAATAACGTATCAGCTTTTCTCATCTGAAAATTTTCCTCCCTTGCAATTTAAAGTAGGAGTGAAAATTAGCATATTTATCTCCAACAAAATGTCATTAACAACCAAAACCTTCAACCATTGAGATCTAAAATCTGTGACATTTGCAGCATGTGTAACAAAGGCCCCAAATTAGTCACAGTAAAATCAACACGGAAAACGTGAACTGACATCATTGTCTCACCTTTACATCAGTTTCAAGACATGACAAGAGACTAAAACGATTTTCAAATTATAAAAGTCAAAGTCATCTCAGGGTGGCACGGGGTAGCACTTGCTATTGGACAACAATAAAATAATAGGGCATCCAACAAACCAATGCAAGAAGTGTGAGAATTGTTCAGACATGCAAACTAGACCAGATTTCGCCAGAACAGGGGGGACACCTATCACCATGCTATTTGGGCATCAACCATAAAGGCCAGCAAAGCTTTCAGTGGGCTCAGGATGCTAAACTAACTCATCAGGCCCCAAAGCATGTTATCCACATACACAACCATTGTTTGTGCCAACAGCCATCCCATTCCAGGGGAATCCTGTAAGAAAATCTGAGTTTCCACTTAAATCCAGGTGAAACACGCTTTCCTTTTAATCTTAGATTTGTTCAACAAGAAACCCTGCTTAAAGCCTCTGGGCTCCAAACCCAGCCAGTGTACAACTGGGAAAAGGTTGACACAAACCTGCATGAGCCATAAGGGTCAAGGGGTTGTGTGCTTTTTCTAAAGCAATCTAGTCATTCTTATAATAACCTACTGTCTAGGCACAACCTCAGCCCAACAAAAATGGTGGGTAGCAAGTACTCTGGAAAAGGTTTAGGAAAACCTCTTAACTGCCTGCAAAGAAATTTTATGTCAAAGTCAGGAATCTGGTGACTTGCTATTCCTGAACTTCAAACATGAGTGACAGTAAGGACAAGCACATGGCTTCGGAAGAAGACTCTCAACAAGTTTCTTAGATAATTATAAGCATCTGCTTGTGCTCAGCCTTTAGAGCCCCAGCTTCTTCAGACTTTCAACAGTAATGTGAAGAGAAAGTGTCCTGCTTCTTCAGACCATTGGTTTGTTATTAAAATATTATGTCCATTGCTGAGGGCAGACAGACTTATAAACTCTGCTCTTTGGCCATGATTTATGCCTGCCACAACTGACTCTTCCTATTTAGGTCTGGGAGGTTTCTTGGTATTTCTTTAACCTACTACCAACTCAGTATTACTTTCTTAAAGGTTAATATTAATCTTCCTTGATCTCAAAGTAACATTTCAAAGACCTACATTTTCTTAAAAAAAATTGTGAACCATCTGCTTTCTATAACAAAATAGTAAAATCAAGTGGCTCTAATTGTACAAAGTATCAAGGGCCAACACCAGATTCTTATGAAGCCAGAAGGACATTTTTAAAAGTAGCTTCAGAGTACAATGATATGAAAGAGTAATGTAGTTAAACAGCAGTCCTCATCTTTAAGGATTTACTAGGGCAATTTTCAGGGTGGAGGAGAAAATGAAGGAAACCTTACAGGCAGTTTGAACCTCGCCCCCACTGCCCCCACCCCCAGCACCACATTTGGGTACTTAGCACTTAAAATGGAAAAATAAAGCCACAAAAACTAAGAAGGTGGGCAGAGCACAAAACACAGCTCAGAGTGACAACTGATTGCAGCAACAAAGGAAGATGGACTCCTTCATCTACTTAATTATAGCTTGTCCCATGTTACTGGGCCCATGCTCTGGGGGTGTGCATGTGTGTGGGGGTGGGCATGCGCTGCTGACTTGCTCTGTTAAGGTGGGCAGCCTCGGTATTTCCCTTTTAATGATGCTGCCAGATGATTAGCCCAAAAGCTTTTAATGAATAGGAAGAGAGACTGCCAGGCTGCAGCAGCAGCCCAGCTCTCCCCAGGGGCAGGCTTTCCCACAGAGGATCATTCCCTGGGTATCAGGCTCCATGACCCATTCAAACAATAATAGGGTCAGCTGCAGTGTATGTCTGAGGTAGGGCATTGTGCCCTCTGCTCCAGGATATACATGCAAATCCTTTACGGCAGAGCTGAAAAACGAAATCATGCAAACCAGGGATTCTTCCAAAAATAAAATGACATCTACTATAGAGAAGAGCACTCTGATGAGTGATGGAGTCTGTTGTTTACACCTCCTTTCCTAATTTCCTAAAACCAGTCATTCCTTAAAAAGTAGGCTTTTTTTCTTCTCTGAGCCTCCTACCCCAGCTCCATCAGCCGTTCCCTTTTCTAGTTAGGGAGGAGAGCTGACAAGTCCCTTGTCTTCCACGTGGTCCCTCTTAAAATAGGCATCTTGAGGTTTTCTAAAACCCAAAGACCAAGGAAGACTCTCGAAGAGTCCCGATGTACCAAAAAGAGGGCATTCCAGCAGGGCCAAAGGATGGAACTCAGAAGAAGAAGCAAAACCCTTGTCTTGAGAGATGTGAAGAATGGTTGAAGAGGAAAAATTATTTTGAGACCTAGTTCAGACCTTTTACCTGCTAGACAGGTCAGCTTTGCCAAGACAATGACCTGATTCCTTGGCTGCTGGCATACATGGTGCCTGTTTTTTCTAACTGGGCAAAGCAGTAGCACAGGCTGGGGAGGAGTCAGTTTTGTTTGATTCAACCATGATATGCACAACAGCCAAGGGGCTCCTCACAGGCCCCAGCAGTGAGTGCAGTTCTGTTACTGTAGCCGGAGGCCCACTTCCAATCCAATTACACACAACAGCTGTGCTAGCTCCTCTTTTCCATCCCCTTTGCTTCCTCTGCTATGTAATTCCAGGATATGTTTTGTCATTATCAGGGGCAGTGAGTCAGGGAGAGTGGCATCTACTCTGAGTGATCAAAGGAATAAGAGCATGAGGTAGAAGCCAAAGAGAAAGTCATTTACCCCAACATCTATGGGCAGAAATAGGGATCAACCTTACTATCTCCCTTCCCCCATGGCAGAAAAAGTATTCTGACATTGCATGTGGCATATTCCTAGAAGCGTTCAAATAGGGAGGGCTACAAACATGGTTGTGTTTGAAAGCATGAAAATAAACATGCAAGGGTTCGCAAAGATGGTCACACACACAAGAGAACACGTACAGGTAGCAAGACCTGAGGGTGAATGCACTTCATGGCTGACCCATAAGAAGATGTGTATCACTACAAATCAGAGCACCTGATCAAGTAGGTGCACAAGTTGGAAAAAGAACTGTTAGGCATGGAATAGAATTCTTCAGCTTGAAGACGACATCTCTGACTATATGAAAGAGGTAAAATCCCAAATAATACAGAGCAGGTGAACAGGGAATACTTTTTTTCCCTATTTGTCAGAACACAAGGAGTAGGAGTCACTAAATAAAGCTCTCAAGTAACAGGTGTAAAAACAAGTGAAAGAAAGTACTTTCCACATTTGAATGATTAAACAGTGGGACTCGTTATCACAGGATACTGTGGAGTTAAAAAATACAAGTGGATTAAGAAAATAAAAACTGGACACGTCCAAAGAAAATATGTCGATCAATGACTGTACAACACCATGATCTGGATGCAGTATCAGGTCAGAAAGTCCTTAAAACAGTGACTACCAGAAACCACAAATGTATATCAGGACAAGACCAATGCTAATGTAGTTTCTTAAACTTCTTCCCAAGCATCTACTTTCATAAAGAGATGTTTCTGGGCTAGATGAACTCTTGCTCTGACCCCAGTGATCACTACTGCTATATCGTTGCAAATGGGTGTGCATGGAGCTGAAAAACATTCACATTTCAGATCAGATGTGGGGGGCACTGCCTGTGGAAAGGGCATTCAAGAACGAAAACAACAGTGGTACCTATGAAGAAGAACATAAGCCTGTACAAACTGGTTTCAAACACCTGTGTGAGTGGCACTGAAGGTACGGCATGGGTGGATTCTTACTCTGAACTAGAAACTTCTGCAAATAGGGAACTTCAGATGAGCTGAAACACAATTCACACATTTTAATGCCCAGAAAGCAGAGTTCAGCTTCAAGGAAGCAGAAGCCAGCATACAGGTACTGCTTAAATGACCCTATGACATGGAGTTAGGGAAACAGACTAAAACAGCAGCCCTGAGATGAAGAAGTCAAAGAAGCATTAAAAGATAAGAGTTTGAAAGATTAAAGACCTGGGTCAAAAAAGAGCTAGTATGCTTGTGCCTTCCAGGATCTCTGGATCGTTATGAAGGAGTAGTTCAGGCAAACAAGGACTAATTTTTCCTCAGAGCCCCAACTAACTAGGTCATTTCTACTGGGATGTGTCCATTCAGTTATGTGCAAACTCTAGTCGCAGTAAAATCATAACAGCAAAGTGCCTAGAACTTCATCCCTCAGCCTCCTCCCCATGAACATCTGAAGATCTCTCCTACAAAGAGGGTAAGTGTGACATGAATAGGAAAAGCACTATTTAAACTTTGACACTGCCCAGGTATCGGTGCCAGCCACTGTAATATCAAGGACTCATATTTAGTTCTTTCTCTTGCATACATTCTTCCACTGAATAAAAACCACTAAGTGAGACAGAAGAATATCACTTGCTCCTTGATCTACTGGTCTTTCCCCAACAATTTGTCTTTCAGAACCTAGACCACTGGCAAAGCTTAGAAGGTGCAAAGAAAGGGGCAGATATTGTGCAGAGGTGACAGAGGCATCCATTCTGGTCTGTGCTGCACACCACTCCCCAGCCAAGGCACTTAACCTCTGTAATAAGGCTCTTAACCTCCATAACGTTCAGCCCAAGATCTCTAAGCACATTGTGAAGGTGAGGTGAGGCTGTAGCTATAACGCCAAAGGGAAAACTGAACTACTGAAAGATAAGTTATTTCTCCTCTACACAACACAGTGATTCAGTGACCCAGCTGAGTACAGATAGCAACAGTCCCAACTCCAGGGTCCTGCTCCAAATGCTTGACTTTGCCGCTTACAACGTGGTGGTGTTATTTTGTGACCAGGTACATAACATCTGCAGGGCAGCTTGGCTAACATCTGACAAGCTCCTTTCATTTGTGCAATAAGCCAGACAGATCATCAGTTGGCTCTTAAAAGGAGTATAGCACACCAGCCCCTGTTGCTGGAGTACCCCTTCTTCACAAGCAGAGACCTCGCAGCCAGGGAAGGTTCATACCACACACCTCTGGTTACTTTGAACAAGACCAACTTCTTTGCACCTTGCAGGAACTGCACCCACCAGAGAGCCCTGTGGTCCCCACTGCTGCCAGCCCCAGCCTATTCCCAGCTACCTTCTCTTATTGGGAAATTAGTTCTAACCAGTCTATTCAACAATAGAAAATACTCAGTTAATCAAGGCGCTCTTCAGAGCCCTTCTGCTGCCTATGGGAAAATAGTTACCACTAGCTCATAAAACCCCTAATTTGTCTTGCAAACAGTGGACAGTTAAAGTAACCATTTTGACAGGGGCCCAGGGCTCTGTCCTCACAATACAGATAGCTGGATGGCCTAACAGAAAGAAAGCCTCTGCACAGCTGGGCAGAGGGGAAGTGCACACCCAAACCCTCCTGGTGCTCCACGTTGCTGCCCTGTCACACAGCAATGCCAGTGTCCTCCCCACGGGGAGCTGAGCAGAGGGATTAGACTTCATAGGAGTAAAGAGTTACAGAATCCAATAATGAGGTGTGGGTAATTATCAGACTGAAAACATACAGATGAGTGTGAGAGCACATGGAAAATAACATTCACATGTGACTAAAAATCCATGTGAGAAAGCACACAGCAGTCCTGAGAACAAGACCACATGTGTATGAGCGACGGGAGAACAAAAAATGCACATCCAAGCATATAAATTATGAGAATAAGAGGGCAGTGAGGCAGAAGAGCCCATTCAGAGAGCAGAAGGATAAACCACTCCAGGGTGCCCACAGTAATAGCAGCATGGTCCTGTCCTGGTTGTGCCACCTCTGCTTGGGCCCCTACTAGTGATGCTGTCGTCCCCTGCACACTGTGCAGGCCTTGGAGATGGCCCTGATATTGTTCATGCCATAATATCATGAGTCCTACTGGTAAAGCATAGCAAGGCCAGGCATTCCCAATTCAACCATCCTCCTCTGCCACAGACACCAACAGCTTCAGGACATGGTGGAGAGACTTGTGACCCCGAGCCTTCGTTCATGTCCTGTCAGATCCTGCCAAGATGAGAAGAGACAGGAGTTCCTGAACACCTCAGACTGGGGCAGAGAAGGTACATCTTCAGCCCCATGGGTCACTGAAAAGATTCAATGTTATGGTTAACAGAGCCTTTCTTTCCAAGGCATGCCAGACAACATTTGCCATTTGGCCACTTCCACCTCCGTTGTTGCCAGCTGAGATGCACACAGAATGCAGGGGACCTCAGCAGAACAAAAAGGGAGCTGACGAGAGAAGCCAAAAGGCTAAATATGCAGGGAAGTTACCCAAGCGGCTGGCCCTCACTGCGTCTCTCTGAAGTGTTTCACAAAATCTGATTATCCAAGTGTAGAAAAGAAGCAAATTGAACTGAGAACTCTTTCCAGGTCCAGGTCAGCTTTAGCAGGAATTATGCAGAAAGCTGAGTAGGAAAAGAGTCACAATGCTCCCACCATCCCACTCCAGCCAGGGCAATGCCAGCTGCTTCCCTGGGCTCTCACTTTCATTTCACATAATGATAAACCAGGAGGAGCTGTCTGAGCATGAGGTAAAAATTAGTCTCTTAAGCTACAGTTGCAACAGGATGTGGACTACAGCATAAGGTGGTCTACTTCAATTAACCCTTGTAGCTGAAGTTGGGGGACTCAGATCCTTTCAGCAATGACAGAGCAATCTGGGAAGGGAGGTTTGGAGTTCTCTGTGGTAAAATACTTCCTTGGAGAAGAAGTCCCCAAGTAAACGAGCACATAAAGCACACATTCTTTCTTCCTTTTAAATGAATCACTTGTGCCCTGTCAGGAATTAAAGCTTTGATACCTAAATAAGATCACACGTTCACATTCGGACAGAAAGATACTGGTTTTTAAAACCTAAAATAAAACAACAAAATAAGCCTTTGTTAATGGAAATGAAACTCAACAGGTTATCAGTGAGACTAGCAAATAGAGTAGACTGCAGTAGGAGAAGGAAAATGACCAAACAAGATTTGTATGTGAAATCACACACCTATATATCAGAAATAAACTGGATATAATGCAATGTTCAATGTAATTTTCATTCAGAAAACATCCCTTTAACTGACCAATACAATGTAATCTCTGAAAAAGGAAGTTTGTGACCTTTGCTACTATGGAGCCCTCTTTTTAGCAAAGACTTTGCAATCCAGACCCTGTGATGTCCAGTATGAAGACTTGTTCTGTATGCTCTCAGGAAGCAGGAGAGATTTCTGCCCCTGGTAACCACCCACCACCACTCCTTAAAGAACAGCCTTTCAGCTCAGCAAAAGGAACACTTACCTGGAATATGATTGACATCTGTCGAGGTGTTTTCATGGCAAGCAGAAGGGAGAAAAGGAAAAGAGAGGGAGAGAAGAGAAAAAAGCCATTAGAGATGCACACAGCAACTCAGTATCCTTGCATGGAAATCAATTTCATGCAAAACCAGAAGTAATTAGGTTTGTTTGAAGGCCACCCATCTGCAGCCAAGCACCCAGCCATGCAAGGGAGGAGGCACTGGCTCCCTCTCCACTGTGCATGTAAAAGTGAATCCACCATCATAATCTGTCTGGAGAGAGAGTTCCTGGAATCAGATAGAACCAAGTCATGTCAGTTCCTGTAAGAATATTGGTTAAAATATTCTACTGTTTTTCACACACAAATGCAAAAGAAAGAAACAAAAAACAACCTGCCTGTAGTAGGTTTCTATTGCACATAAATTCAAGCAAGTTTTCAGAAAAAAGAAAAGAACCTGCTCCCCTTTTGTGAGGGGCCATGTGAATTTATGACCAGGTGCAAGACACTCAACATAGTCCCAAGTCTAGAAGACAGTCCATTCCTTTTCATTCCTCCTGCCCATCATTCCCAAAACAACATCCTTCATTGCAGACAGCAGCAGGGGTGGGGGAGAAGTGCCAGAGGCTTGCATGTCCCACATGTTGGCTTTTCACAAGATGCTGAATTCAGACCAAATGTCATTCAGTATTTTTTTCTCTTTGTGACGTAAGACCACTTTTCAGAATCAATCATGTAAGTCCCCAAATAAATTAGTCTTTAAAAAAGAGAGGAGCAAGACTATGTAACTGATAGTACCAATCACAAAAAAGGCATATCTGTGAATGTAGTGCCTGTTTTGGGCAGAGCCTACCAGTCCCAGAAAATGTGCTTCAAAAAAATGCCTCTTATAATTTTTTTAGCATCACAAGTTTAGTCTTGCTCTGAATAGCTACACATATCGTAACACCATGAGGGAGGAACCCCTGAAATCTCACAGGATTAGGCTAGATCAATATTTTACTTCCAAGGCAGCCCTCCAAAATAAAAAAATGAACTTGGCTTGAGGAAACAGTGGGGCCAGGTCCCTACGTAGCGTTCTTCCCTGAAGGCTTGTACCTTGCCCTGGAGTTGTGCTGCTGCAGGTATTATCTTTCCAGTAAGACTTCAAAGCAATACATTAATGATTTGGACTACTACAGGTCCTGGCCCACTTCTGCCACAAGTCTAGGAGCATGACATGCTGGGTGCTTTGGCTACACACCAAGGTCTAAGACTGTATTCTCCTTCCCCAAATATCTCCTCCAATTTCCATCAGTATTCCCCCTTCCTGTCCAAACCAGCTGTGTTGCTGTGAAACTGGTGCCACTTGTCTTCCCAAGACACTTGCATTTCAGTGGTGAGTGATTCCTGTGCACGTTGCTTTTTGTTTATCACCTTCTGTTGCTTTTTGTTTATCACTTTGTAATGGCTCCAGAATCACTGGAGGTAAAGTCCCTGTGGTACATCACACATATATCAAGCCATCCTTCCCTAAGGAGGTAATAACCCAAATAAAACAATGCACAAAGAGGGGAGGGACTGTTGCATCAACTCATTTAATTTCCATAGCTTCTACTAAACATATATGTCAGATCTGATGAATGTTATTTGTTGCCTTCCCTGTTCTAACACATAATGGTATCTAAGAACTGGTGTCTTGGCATGCAAGCCTGGAAAGACACTTAGCACTGAAAGTTTGCCTGAAATTATTTTTAGGTAGGTAAAGAAAACAAGTGTCAGGCAGCGATGTGTGCACTGAGGATGGAAGGCAAAAGGAGGTGAAAGCAGGGGCAGAAGGAAGGAGCCTTAAACACCACTGTAAAACGTGAGCATTATGCCAAAGAATTTACAAGTCCACAGCTAGGACTTGAGGTGCTGCTTGGGAAAATCAGTAGCAGAGATGATCACACGTTTCAGAAGAGGAAGAAGGGAGTACCATAATGTACTGCAAATGTTTCTGATAATCCAGCAGCTGCCCCAAAGCCTATGCGAAGCAGGTACAAAGCTCTAGACCCATGTTGTCCTCTCAGCCTCCCTGCATGCCTGACAAAGGAGCAGGCACAGCTGCAGCCCCAGCTACTTCGGGGGCCCAGAACAGCATGCACCATCACCAGAGTGTCTGTGCTCCAGGAGAAAACCTGTGGGATGTTTAGGGAATAAAAAGGTTCAGCGTATAGAAAGGGCAAAGGAAAGAGCTAACCAAGGGTGAGCAAGGGATAAACACATTAAGCAAATGAGAGAAGAGGCAGTGGGCTGTAACTGATACACTGCTTGAAATAATACTTATTTAACTGTGCGTGAATTAAACAGGTCATGAAGCTGTTAAAAAGGGGAACAATGAAGTGTTAAGAGCTACACAAGCTTCTCTAAAATCTAGTTTCTCAATGGCAAGTAACAAGAGCCAGACAGCAAGGGGATTTCCTTTTACCCGTATTTTTTTTCCAATGTCCCTAAGAGCAGGCATCCTCAATCCTGACTGGTTTTACTCTTAGCTTTCTTTTTGCTGTATCTTTTTTGGAAAGACTCCACCCAACACAATTTCTGTATACACTAGTTGCATCAGAAAAGTCACTGTTTGCATCTCTGCGACACTTTTGCAGTATTTACCTATGCGGCAGCCCAGGTGATTAGTGTTACTTCCCATACTAAATACAAAGGGAGTTTCTTGTACTGCAGACACCCCCCCCATGTGGTATCTGTTAGCAAATGCTGATTTTCAAGTGGTGAAAGTACTTGGTTTTTATTTTAAAACACAAATGAGAAAGCGCTGCTTTCTTTGTGAAGACAAAAATGGCATATAGCCAGTCAGTCCTCACAAAAGACCCTACAATAAACTGTAACACACAATTGAAACTGCCATGCAAGTCCTCACAGGAAACCCCGTAACACCGCTGCAGTGTGGTGTGCCACTCCACTGTGGTGCACGATTAAAACTGTGGTTGTATATATTGACAAAAGGGACCCTCAATAAGAAACCTCTGATGCAGTACCATATGGCTGGTGGCTCCACAGTTAGAAGAAATCTAATGCCTCAAGAAGGCTGAAGACAGAGACAGCAAATAGGCAGAGTGACCAGATTTGGAGAGCTGAGTTGACTCCCCTTCACACCCTATCATTTGAGACATTCTCTCAAATTCTCTTCATGTTTTTCTGGTTTGTTTTCAAAAGGACTGTTTAAAACATGTCCCTACTCTCTCTCTCTTCCATCAGCATTACCTTCCTCTCCCTACAGGGACCTCCTACCTGCCACAGGGACTGAGGAGGTACAGCATTCCCTGATTAAACAGGGAGTGTGCAGAACCCATGGCTAAGAAAAACCCCAGTGACCATGGGACTTACTGCCATGCAGATGGAGGTTTCTCCACTTTCTCCAGCTCAGAGCACTTCAAACACAGAAAGATCTGCCTCTTAACAAAAGACAAAGCAGAGTTTGCTTTATCCTATATGCAAAAGTCCATTTATTGCTCCTTTGTAAAGGGCTGAGTCGCAAGCCGGTGCCGTTTGCTTTCGTTCTTTGATGTTAATAGCTGCGTTGAAAGAGGGATCAGCAGGGCTGCTGCCTTTGTCTGGTGCAGCCCCAGCCATCTGGGTGAGGTGGAAGGGGAAGGAGGAGGATGAAGGGGAGCAGGAGGAAAAAAGCAAACATTATTATAGCTCAGGTCATTCCCATGCCTGTAGAGGAAACATCTGAGGTATTTTTAACTCTAACATTTTTAACAAGTTTAGCAATAAGGGGAGGTGTCATGAGAGTACACTTCTTTCTCCAACTGGAAGACAAGGACAGCACAGACTTTGTATGCACACCAGCCCTACCAGTACACATCACCTTGACCTAAAGAGACCTGCTTTCGTTCCCATCTCCATGGTCCATTCAATCTTGTTCCCTGCTTCGGTGGGCTCTGGACACCCGTCTTCTGCCAGCTAAACTCAGAGCCACTGACTGAATTCACGCATCACAAACCAGCTGTTGGGCAGAAGAATCCTAGGCTAAGTGGAAATAAGCACCTTGAAGTGAATGGCACTGTCTTGTACTACGAGTCCCTCGGGCTCTCTGGCATCCTCCTCCAGGGCTCTCTGGTTACCCTCTCCCTGAATGCCAGTGCGTAGAAATGACTGGGGAGCAGGCAGAAACTGGGGAGAGGAGGACGGCAAAAGTTAAAACACTTAGCGGCATCTTTTTGTCATTGGCGATCCACTCCCAAATAAGAGGAGATCCTGCCTTTAGACAGGAATATGACCTTACTCTGAATCTCATTCAGTTACCAACACCCAAAAAATGCTTTTCTAAAGCATTTTTGGCTCTCATCATGCTGCAAATACAGAACAATGGATATAGGTACAATTTCACTGGCAGAAGCATGTGAAACTGGTTGGGAACTCTCAGTCACTTGCTTTGACTTACTGATACATATGAAAACAGTTCAGAGACCATAGATTGATGCATTTATGGCAGCCTGTGAAATGATTCAAAAGATATGTGATGAGCCAGCCTGGATGTCGTAGTAAGACATCCTGTCCTGTGGTGTCGTAGTAAGAGATGCTGGTGACTCAGAACCAAGTGATTTCCTCTTAACTGAGCTCTGATGCAACATTTTAACAATACAATGAAGAGCTGCATTTTGGCTGAGCTGGAAACCCCTCAAACTGCAACGAGCAAAGTCTTCATTAATTTGATACTTTATCAAACAAAGTGTTAATTCCAGATGCTGATTTGGCAAGTGGTCTCATTCCATCCTAACCTAGTCTGTTAAGGTAAAGGTAAACATACGGTCCTACTTCACCTGCTATGCCAAGCTGTTAGGGACCAGTGTTGTTGGTGCAAAACTGCACAGACTGCTTGTCTTTTTCTTCAGGACACAGTGGTTCAAAGCCACCTGGGAGGGTTACAGTGACATAAAAAGAAATAGCATTCACATTGTATAAACAGCTTCTAACAACAATTTGCTTGGGTTAAGACAGGCTCTGTAATGAGATCAATTTCAAGCATTAGCACAACATCCCTATAGTGCCCATGCTCAGACAAGAGATAGGCACTTTGAAGATTGCTGTATTGATGGTTAACTAGGTTAAAATCTTGGCTCCATTAAATTCATAAAAGACTTGACAGTCACTTTGATAGTATCATTATTTCATCCCTCATATTTACTTAACATCTTTTGCCTTACTCTGGTAGTAGGCTCCATCCCCAGTACCCTTCCACTGATTCCAATGGAATTGCCACAGAAGTAAATTTGACCAATTTATTTAATTTGCTAAATGTTTAGGACACTGAAACAAATCCAAGACCGCTTGAGCCTATGATGTCTGTCACTGAGCTGCACACTGGGATCATGAAGAACTTCACAGTACTAGCAGGTGTAGGCCTTACTGTCTCACTCCAGAAGAATAGGACCCTGTAATTTGTGTTAATGGAGTGTTGAACACTTCTGATTTTATTCAGTAGAGACAAGTGGTGACACATACACAAACAAGATCATTACAATCAATTACATTTCTCTGTGTCCTTTGTCCTACGGGATCTCTTAGGCTTCAGTCTCTCAGGAATAGTACTCACTTGATACATTGCATAGAATTGCAGACATTTGTGGTACTGTGCCTTTGCACAGCTAATACTTGGGATCCCAAAGCACTTACTAGCTGTGAATATAGGAACCATTCATCCAGTACTGAAATGCAGCCAGCTTTGAAGTGAGAGAGACAGATGTTTAACAGCTTATAGGAATGCCATACAGCACTTTAGCATGTCAGAGTTAGAACAACAAGAACTACTTAAAGAGGCAGAATGAAACTTGGCTGATTCTACTAAAAGTGCCATGTGATTTTAAAGCACTGCTGATTTAAATGAGGTGAAGGGATTTGATTTCAAATCTTATCTAAATGATTAACAGTGATTTGATGCCTCCAGTGCTCTTCTCCATACTGTCTGCATTAATGTTGTGAGCAGCCTGCCCTCTCCACAGCGTCAAATGTGAGGTTGACTGACACGTGCCTGAGCATATCACCTTTGAAAGCATATGAAGTTTGAGTGGATCCTATATCTACTAAAGAAAACAGACCCTTTACCACAAGGGACCAAGCTTTCTCCTCTCAGGCAACCAAGATACTCAGGCAGAGTGTGCACTATGGCTAGCTGTGGAGACTTTTGCAAGCCACTATGGTTTCGCTACAATTGCCTGGCCATTTAGAAAAGTACTTTCATTTCAACATGGTATAGATGGATTAAGTATGCCTGCTGCTTTCAGAAACCAATGTGCAGAGTTATTTAGCTCCACTAAGAGTAAAAAGCAAAAAAAAAAAAAAATCTGAGAGAAATGAATTCATAATAATCCCTCTAATTAACTCTGTAGCATTTCTATTCTTAGATAAAAAGCTGCTTGCTGATTTCACGGCTTTCAGTGGAAGTACCATCCTCTCCCACACATCCCAACAAATATGCTCATGTACATTCCTTGGGGCCCTGGTTACATTGCTGAGGAAAAAGTCAATAGTTCTGTAGCCTACTACTAGCAAAAATCCAACTAGAATTTAATTACTTGGTGCCCTCCAAACAATTTGTTGATCTTCACTTAAACTGCCTAGATACATTGCCTGAGCACTCCAAGAAGAAACTTCTACTTCATCCTAGGTGCCTGGTTTCTGGAGGAAATAGAGGATTTGCTCCCTGCTGTTACGCACAGCACCTCCGTACATCTCCATTCAGCCAGTTGTGTTCACGGTCTTGTGGAGCACACAAAGATACACAACTGTGTAACTTCTGAAGGGCAGGTGCAAGCAGAAAAAAAACAAAGTGCTGTCCATATTCACCATAGATAGAATGAGAAAAAACTCACGATGCAGAAAGGGAAGTTTTTGGTTTAATGTTAGAAAAATTTAGTAGCAACAGGGTAGTGAGGCTCTGGAATAGCTTGGCTATTGGGAGTTAGCCACCAGCCTTGGAGACTATTAAGGAAAGACTAGACAAGTATTTCTCATTAATTTTTCAGATACACCTGATTTTGTCTTGGAAAGACTAGTTAGCCCTTGAGACCTTTTCCAATCCCATTTTCTACGATTTCATTATTCTAATTCAAAATGCACTCTCCCCAGACAATCCCGTCAGTAACAGCTGCCAGGCATCACAAGCTAAGAGCTTTGGTAATGGAGCAGGGCAGACACTAAGGCTGAGCCCCTGCCAGCAGCCAAGCACAGGTACTCAGGGAAGAGTCAAAGGAAATGAGAAAATTCACAGTACCCTTATTAGCAGCTTCCAGCAATAACAGACTTGTGGACGTTGCATCATGACCAAAATGTTTAACAGTCCTTGATGGACTTTTCCCTCCTTAAATTTGTCTGGTCTCTTCCGGAACTAGAATTGATGCGGTGTAAAACAGTATTTTCGTTTGTTCATTTAAAACCTGCAGCTGAATATATCACGCTGGCCATCCCCTACCTGTCGCTTCATAAAATAATATGAATAAACATTCTCTATTCAGCATCACCACAGCATTCTTAACTATCTACCTCGCCTCCTGCTTTAGCCACTTCTTTTCTAAACTGAAGAGTGCTGGTCCATCAAGACCCTCTGCATATGGCAGCCATCCTGTGCCTACAGTGAAAAGACATCTAAGTTATCTACAGCAGGACCAGTTTTGAATTTTATCCTTGGGCTAGTTGTACTGGGTCATTTGTGTAACTAGTATATTTTAGCACAGGTCTAAAGCCATCAGAAGCCTGTCCCTCCCCTAGGGCATACAGTACTACACAATCTGGCCAAAAATCCAATGAGAACAAAGCTATTATTCTTGTCAGAAACACAGGCTGACAAGTTTATGAATAAGAAATACAGACTGTGTTTGAACAAGTCAGCCTAAGAGCACTACCTCTCTGGAGATCCTTGTTCCTCACCAGGGCCCAGTGCAGATCCAGCCCCCCTCTTCTCTGATTAGCAGTATCACACACACAGCCCTATAAAGAGTACTCATCTGCTCTAGAATTCACTTGCAACACTTGGGCCAAGAACAACCTCTAGCTCCTGTGAAGGAGGAATAGATACCAGAGGACAAAGTATGTCATAGAAAAACTAGGACACTCTGATAGTGTGTGCCCAAGTTACACACATACAGTACACAGTCTCCTCTACAAACACTATGATTTGTCATTCAATGTTTCATGCAAACAGCAAAAGCCACCATATGGTTCATCATGTTACATACTAGAAGTGCCAAAGCTTCTTCCACCTAAGTGGCCACTCACAGAAAAAAAAAAGGGGGGACTAAATTACTTTCCTGCCCTTAGCTACAATATTTCGGACCACTATTTATAAGCCATTCATATATTAGGAGCAGTGGCAGCATTACATAGAAAGTTGTTTTTGTGTTTTCTTAGGTCATCTTCAGTGGTAAAAAGAGGAAGATGATTTCTCCTTCCCTCCCATCTCAGATGAAACAAGAACCTTTGACCTTCTAAAAATTTCCATTGCTTATACTTCTGCCTGGTTTTTTCACAATTCTGTAACATTACCTAGGCATCTCTGTACCTGCTTCCATGCAAACACTGATGGCTGGAAACTCCTATCCTCATTCAGATTTCCCTTCAAGGTGAGAGAGCCTCACGCTTTGCAAAGCCTTTCAAAAGCTACTTGCAAGAGAGTCACATTGCCATGGACAGCTGCTTCCTCATGTTCTGTATTACAGTTGAAACTAGCTTCCCATTACAAGCCCAGTTTTCTCTTGACTTTAATAAGAACTAAACCAACCAGTACGACACTTCAGTGGCTGCATCTTATCATAGCAAGAGATGGTCTTGTAAGCTGAAGGTGACTCACACAACAGATCTTAGGGATACAAGAGACGGTTTCTCTCCAATGGCCTTCCAATTTTAATTGAATTCGGCATCAGGAAGGGATGGCAACTGGATGGATCCCCCTAAATGAAATACCCTCCCCACCAGGAATGCCTTCCCTGGATTCACCAACATAGCTGCTGCTTCTCAGATCCAGCAAAGGCAATAATGCTAGAAGGTTATCAAGACATAAAGACAACAAGGAGCTTGGTGATGTTGATGGACAACAGTGGACTTTCCCATGCTGACCACCACAAAAATTAACTATTTTTGAGCAGTCTTGTAGCTTACGCTAAAGTGAACTAGCTGTATGACCCAAGAAGCTAAAAACTAGTTTCATTGCAGGCACTCTGCTATGTGCTCAAAGGACTGAAATCAGGCCTGTGGTATTTCACCTTTGTCCGCATCACCTGCAAGACTGACACAGAGACTGGAAACCAAGGTATTACACACTATATGCCACAGAGAGTACCTCTTCTGTTGAGCAAGAACCTGCACGCATGCTGAGTATTTTCAGCTTTGTCTTGTTCTCAGAATATCATCATGAGAGCTACCAAAGGCATTTACTACCCCCAAATCCAAAATAGTGCTGCCTCTGTTCCTCTCTTATCATCCAAAAAATGATGGACAGGAATGAACTTTGGGCATATTCCCTGTGACATATACAGCAGTGAGGATATTCAATAAATAGTAACACAAAGAACAGAAAAAGGAGTTAGCACAAGGAGATTTGGAAAGTAAGTAAGCCGAGAAAGGACCCATTAAGCCTATGAAGTGGCCCAACCTATAATCTATTTGCTGTACCCAGTCTTCGAATTAATAAAACAAATCCCTCAATAAGTCTGACAGAGTTATTACAGGATGTTAATATTCCCCTCAGAGCAATCTCAAGAAGCAGAGCTGGAGCCACAGAAGGCTGTCACTAGCCTAGTCAGGCAAGGGAAGAGGGAGAGGAAGGGAGACCCTTACTCCAAACCCGCCTGACTAACTGTCAGCATTGCTTACTCCTACCAGCCTGTCTGGAAAGGGTCAGATGCTGCAGAACAAGGGGGAAACCTGCAAAGAGGAAAACTCCCAATCCCCGCTTCTGCTGTCAACCTAATCTTACATGAGGCAGGAAGAGAGATGTTGCTCCACTGGTTGAGCTCTGTGCTGTCTGAGCCTTCTCCTGCTCACAGCAGGCCTGGAAGCCAGACCACACCAGGGAGGACATCCTGTACCACTGACCTCAGAGGCCACCACCTGAGCTCTGAAGAAGCAGCAGCTTGTGCAGCCTTGGAGGGCAAGGAACACTCCTTTGCCCAGTTACACCTGGCAATTACTAGTGCCATATGGCAACACTCCTTGTGCTGCATCGCAGCGTCCCAAGACAGAAATGGCATAGTACCCCCATCTGCAAGGTACATGTATGTCCCGTAGAAATCAGAAGAGGGCATTTTCCACATTAAAAGGGACCTCTAGCAGGCTCCACCCAGTAGCCTAGATATTGTATCTTCAGTATCATGGTACCTTTTTGTCGGAAAGTCTAAGTAGAATTTTTAGCATTACACCACTGAATCCAACTCACACAATGTTACATACCTCCCTAAGATGCCCAAGATTATACAACTCTTCTTGAAAAAAAGCAGGGGAGGGGAAATAAAATTCACGCTTTCTTTCTCAATACTGATTATAGCTAATACAGAATCAAATCTAGGTTTATTACAAGATTCAGATTGGATTAACTTGTAACTCAGTTCTGTATTGGAAGCCTTGCAGAAGACACTGTATTCAAGGAGTTAGTGATCTTGAGCAGGCCATGTCTGCTCTGTTGGGCCTTGAACTTAGGGCCTGAGTGGCCTGTATATTAGCAGGAGTAGCCACCACGTGGGAACCTGCTGGAGTGTCCCGTCCCAGCCTCTGCTGTGTGCTGGTGGGTGTTATGACAGAAATAACATCGCAACCCATCAGGAGAAGATACATGATTCTGTTTGCTACACAAAATAAAAGGCACTACAGCATGGGAAGGAGGAGGAAAACCCATCCAAGGTCCATCTGATGCTGCATGAAAACAGGGTTCCCAGCCTCTGAAGTGATACAAGACCTACTCACTATCTATATTCCTATTTTGATTATATTTTATTAAAATGTCTACTTTATTACACCTTTTGTTGTTGAGCCTTCTTATTTAGGTCCAGAAATACCCCTGCACACTGTCTCTCATGAGTGCGGAACAGCTCTAAGGGAAAGACTCCTCAGAAAAGGCTGCCACAGTGCTGGTTAGCTACCTGGTGCCATCACGTGCTAAGATTTGTGCTTCAGTAGGTCTCTCTGGCCAATGAACCACTCACAGTCTCCTGTTCTAAATGCTCATCACCCTGAATTGCCTACTGATTTGCAAATAAAGACCACCATCTTGAAATTTACTCGGTATCTATAATGCACTTAGCATGCCTCTGGGTTTGGTGTAAGTAAGTATCAACTAATTATTGATTCATTCACTCCAATTCCAGTTAGGATAGAGATCCAGTGTGCCTGTAAAGTGAGAACTCTATTTATTACACATAAAAATATATAGTGCATATTCCTCCAACTTACAATAGTCACTCTAAATACAGCATGAGTAATCAGAAGAAATGCATCTTCTTTTGCTCTCCCTCCTACACTTACATATCATTTTTAGAGTATGTGTTAGTGGGTTTTATATTCCATGTTATTGCTGTATTTGCTGCTGTGATATATATATTTAAATTAAATAGAAGTCATCAAGACATTCTATTGGAAGCATTTGCCTTGTTTATTGTTGAAAGGCACTGCTTGGAAAAGAGTAACTGCTGACTTAAGTAAATGTGAAACATAATGACGGGAAACAGCTGCATTCTGCATCTTTCAAAATGCTAAATTTTCTCGTGTGAATGTCTAAATGTAGACCTCCAGCCTGCAGCGGGATCCATGCAGATGCAGACCCAAGTGCATAATCACAGGGCAGGGCAGGACCTCGTACCCACTGAATTCAGCAGATGTCTCTATTGAATGGACTAGGTTCAGACCCCTAAAATTACCAGCACTTGCATGCAGAAGAATTTTGGGTTTGGTTTTTTCTATACACAGTCCAAAACACTTTTGATTAATGTGTTAACATAATACACATAAGCTTATGCCCAGAACAACAGAAAACAGCCAGAGAAGGTGTAGGAAGAAGAGCTGTACATCTTTTTGGTATTGAAAAAACGTTTTACAATTTCTATTCTCTTAAATCTGTGAAAAGGCGTGCGTGCAATAAATAGCTTCCATGCTCATTTCCTCACATCTGTTATACAAAAGACACTGCTGAGCGGTATGAAGCTTTTCACCTCCAAGCCACCAGTTCAAATCCATTCTATGTCAAGAAAGATTCAAAGTTATTCCCAGCTAGCAGTCCTTCCATGACCTATGTGAAAGCAGATAAGTGGAGCCCTCAATTCATATCCTGGCTGATGTCGGAACCCAGGAAAGCCACCATCATAATAATTGGCTTCCAACAGTACACAAACGTGTTGAGCACTGTATAAACTGAAATAGCACACCCCCCGCCCCCAAAGACTACTGCCAAACACACAGTCAAACGCTAGCAGTGATACCTCACCTGGGTCTTAAGCACAGAAAGAACACAACTTAGTCTCTTATTTCTAAATGCAATCTCTCTGCAGAAAACTTCCACCAGATGCTTGTTGAATGAGTGAAAGCAAGTACCTCTCCTCCAGGAACTACTATTCCTCACCAGCCAGGATCCAGCACCAAGTGTTCATGCACAAAAAGCATGGAAAAGGAAGCTGTTAGGACAAGCAGCATACATCAGGCTTTCCCAGGGTGTTTGTACCTCCATGCCTGTGACGAGATTGTGGAGAGTCACAGCCCTCTCATTCCCCAAACAATTCAGGGCCCAAAACCGCAGCATGAACCAGGGAAAGCTGTTCCACTTATTCTGATCACATCTTACAGAGCCTCATTCACTGCCAGGTGAGTAATCAGTCCCATACTTAAAGAGCTAATAAAAACTTCCTTTACTAGGGAGACACAGCCCTGAAACAAAACTATAACCATTAGGGAGCAGAGATGCAATTGATCTTTGCATTTCAGTGATGGTCATAAGCACTATTGCTGAAGGATTTGGAAGAGGGACTGTACCTTCCTTTCTATGCCTTCTGATTACTGAAAGGGTAATACCTGTTCTCTCTTCTTCAAGAATACATCAGTGTGGATCCCACTGGAAATGACTGGAAAGCAGTAGCCTTCCAGGACTGTAGAAGAAAAGTATTTCAGCTATATCAAGGAGTGACTGAAGGACAGTATTCCTGAACTGCCATCTGACCTAGCTGCCTTTTCAAAGACATAATGTTTAACAAGATAGAAAACTGATTATTCTGTATTGCCACCTCACAATATGTTGCAAAATCAGGCACTAACATCTGCTTCTGAGTTCACAGAACCACAGGATCACAAAGTAGTTGAGGTGTGAAGGGACCTCTCAAGACCATCTATTCTGACCCCCCTGACTCCCTCAGGGTCAAACTAGAGCAGGTTGCTCAGGACTTTCACTACCCAGGTTTCTACTATCTTCAAGGATGGAAGGATATGCAACAGTTGGTGAAGTCTGCCTGGATATGCAAAAGAGCCCACTCATTTAAATGAGAGCTGGATATAACCTCTAAGTGGTTCAGAAAGGTGTACCTTTGATGGGCTGGATATAGCCATAAATACACAGGGAGGTGGTCCAAGAGACATACTCCTTTCCCCTCCACAGAGGAATGCAAGTTTGAGAAGAACGGTACAGATAATGATTTGCAGAGAACCCCAAGGACATGGTAGGAATGAAGTTGGAGTTTCAAGTTATGGAGTTTCAGTACCCTTTTTTTGCAATTGAACACTGCACGATAGAGCTGAAGGGGAGCTGAAGATGGGTCTTTGTATTAGGGGACATCCACAAGAAGAAACATGCAAATATAGTACAGTCTAATGCTGCTTCAAAGCAAACATTAGAAAGCAGACATTGAGGCTTCAGGTAGAAGTTAAGTCTTTAATGAAAAAAAGTCAGTATAATGTAGATCCTGAAGGATTATTAATACTGGTAATATTGAATTTAAAACAGAATACATGATTGGATGTAACTGCATAAGTGTGTGATATGCTGATATTGTTGCAAGATGAACCCCAAGAATTGAGTATTAATCAAGCATGTTGCAAGAACAGCATGTAGGAGCCATCTTTTTACCAGGGGCTTGCACAGGTTCAGATAGCTTTAAGCAGCTCCTATTTAAAACTCATACTGTGAGAAGTAACTCCTCCTGGATGAGAACTTGTTGGCTTGTATGAAAATCTTCTGAATCTGTAAGAAGCCAACTGGTAGTCATATTCAGCCGTTATACTTCCCATCTGTCATGCATAGCAGCCACTCAACTAGCAACATTATCTGTAGGTCATTCTGGTATACATCCACATAAGATGGAAGAAGGGTAGGGGCCAGCTGGACATCTAGACAGGTATGACAACCCAAACACTGTGATTTGGCAAAAGGTGATCAGGAAAATCATAGCCTTGTACCACTTAATCCTGGACATCAGGCAGCATACATGGGGAAGTAACAGAAAACGACACAGTTGGATAATTAAGCCAATAGAAACCTAGCACAGGCAGTATATGGAGCAGCAGATGGAGCACATGGTATCTTCCCTTGTAAACAAGTCTGTCATGGAGTATCTGTATTAGCAGAACATACAGAAGAACATTTATAAGGGTTTTTCAGCAGCCACCAGTTGCTGGACATCAAAACTCTAGTATGGAAGCTTGCCAGCTTGGAGGCATAGAGCAACAGGGTTAATAACACTATATCCAGCTCCTGATGATTTCTCAGTGAGACAACAATTGAGTACATCTCCCCGGCTGTTTATATAATGTAACATTATATGGACATATTGCTTATCAGCCACGCCACAACAGAACTCGGTAAAACAAGCAGAAACACTACACAGACCAGCCTGACAACTTTCTATTCCAGGCCATGAGTGTAGCTTCATCTCCTTCCAAGAGCACATTACTCACCACTCAGCCTTATAGTGATACTGCCCTGGAGTGGTCATGACCTCTGTCACTGTGGGGAGGACAATAAGGAACATTCTTTTTCTCCAGGATTAGCCATAAAAAATTGAGGTGGAAACATGCGATCCCCTTGCTTTTATGGTGCCTAGACAGAATATATGGACCTCAGCCATGCTCCAGAAGGCCAGGGGTGAAGCCTCACAAATGGTATCAGTTCTGCACACCACCATTTGGGAGGCACTGATTCCTTCTTACCAGTGTAATACAGTTTAATCCCCACTTGTAAATAACTAGAGAAAAAGAAACTATCCAAGAGGAAGATATTGCCTATCAGTCATAATGTCTGTGAACTTAATTGCTTGTTATGGGTGACAGAGTAACTGTTGTAGCTTTTATCTACTTGGGGAAGTAGAACACTCTTCTACTCCAAATGCTGAATGCTTGATGAAGCCCCCACAATAACATGAAGAGTAATGAAAAAAAACAGGCCTTGTGTTAGGAACACTGAGGTCAACAGCACCACTCCGAGGTATGTCTTACAGGCTGGGTGCTGGTACGCAAGAACTGCGAGCCAGTCTTGAGCTTGGAGATGTCAGTGGATACAGGTCCACTTTACTGTCCTAAACTTTCAGACAGAAGACAATATGTATGCATCTGCTAGGTTCCTCCAGACCTGGAAAAGGGAAACAACCTCCCTTATTATTTTGTGTAATGTAACATGAACAAAAGCTGCTGCTTCACTCCTACATAGTCTCTTGTATGACTCCCAGAGAAAGCAATGCCCACTTCTACTGGGGGCAAGCTTTCTTATGAGTGACACCCTAAAAAATAATGGGGAAAAAAGACGTATATCATTAAACTGGTCAGATAACTAAAGCCATGCCATGATTTACAAAAGAGGATGAGGTTGCCTTCAAAGATTTATTCACCAAACTCTGAAAGTGCTCCTAATCACCACTGCAAATTTGCAGGTGTATAATGTGTGTAGAGTGCATTATTAGGGAAGAAGACTACTGTTATCCTCCAGTATCTCACTAAACTTCTTGACATGATATTTGGATTGCTAAGAAAGTAACTTCTATCAACCAGAGAATTCTATTCACTGTAATTGATGACAAAATGCAAAACCCTAAAAAGCACAAGTTGGGCCTTCTGGTACTTCAGAACATGCACTTCTGTCCTGCATTACAGCTATAAAGTCTCAAGTGAAAACATTCAGGTTTGGTCTGAACCTCTTTGAACCTAGATCTCTAATGTCTATTGTCTAACATTCCATGGTAGCACCTTGTCACCATGGCAGACATAGTCATAGTGTTTGGGATGTCCAGTGCCATCTGCAAGACCACCTTGGCCAATCCCCTCTTCAATAATGTCTAAATGCATCTCTCTGTTAAAAATGTAGAAAATGCCATGCTGCCACCTTTCAGTAGCTCTTCAAAGTCACATTTGGTTTTGACTGTTCCTTATAATTTTATGCCCTACAGGATCTCCTTCAGGAAATGCATGACACTTATATAAAGAAATCACGTGTTGCCAGAAGTAATGATAATAGACATATCCAGTTCCACAGGAGGAATTGGAATCCCTTCTCCACTCATTTTGCACTGCGTATTACTCAACTGATGCTGGCAAAGAGCTCTGGCATGGGTCAAAGACTCCTATTTATTGTAGTAATTTTGGTTGGACCATCTGACATACTGTAAGCTATACTTGAAATCTTGATCTACAGAGTCTCTGAAACTCTTAAGAACAACTTCTGAGCACTTAACAGCACCTTAATATGCCCTGGTTTGCATGATACTACTTCACCAGATGACAAGGATATAACAGGTCCTTTGGTAGTGAGCATTAGTACTGCTCTGTCACTAGATCTTACTCTTCACAGTCTTTCTCTATACCAATAGTGAAAGACATTTTCCATTGTCTCAAATGAAGCGCAGACGACCTTCTTACTGACTCTAGATCACTCAGCAGTGCGCAGTCTCACGACATACAGATTATTGTTGGTTTGCTGGATACTGGCCAACTTTGGGCTATTCCTGACAAGGTTTGAAGCAGGACCTTGGCAATCACCTTAGAAAATACAAGACCTGGCTCCAGTACCAATGATGATCAAGACAGCCTTGGTGCTGCTGCCTCAGCACATGAGTAACATCAGCTCTGGCTCTTTTCCACCTGCTATCTTCTCCACACTAGTCTTTGCTTTCCTGTCTGCTATAGGAGGTCCTGAATGAAGCCACCTCATTTGAAAGCAGAAGGCTGGAGCTTGTCTCCAACGGGGCCTTCAAAGACTGTTCCAGCAGATGGAGCTTTTACCGCATGTCTTGCAACTTACACATTCTTGTGGAGAATGACAATCCAGCATCTGCTCCTTTCTGAGATTCCCACACACAGAAGAGATGCCTGCTGTGTCCATCCCATATAATTATTAACCTTGGAAAATACAGAGCGTTTAAAGCTGGCAGGGCTTTGAATCCCAGAGGGGTCAGGAGGAGTCAGTTCAGATAGACAGGAGCAATTCATAGCAAATGGTCTAGGAGATAACCAAGATCAGTATTTTCTCAGAAATTAAGTTTAGCTTGAGTGTGTTAGCCATGTTCCACTATCTAGTTCTCTGTCATAAGGCCTGGAGGGAAATGAAAGAAGTTCACAGCACCTTTACATCATCTTATTAAAGGGAGACTCAAAGTTCCTACGACTCCTCTAATTTCATATATGTGGAATGTGTGGGCCCAACAGGATCCATAGTGACATCTGAAGACCTAGAAGACTTCAGTCCCCAAAGCCAAGAGCAGAGGAATGAGAAAAAAAAAAGACAACTGCTGTAGGAAAAGAGATTCATGCATCGCTGCATTATTCTTGTACCTGGCAAGGTTCTTGGGACACATTCGGTGAGGGCTAGGAAGGTGTGAGGAGTATGTCTCCAGTATCAGATGGCCAATTCCAGCAAGGGAATCAAACATCAAAAGAAGGGAGATGTAGAGCCCTCCCAGCAGATGCTCATGGAACAGATCCTCAACAGATGTTGATACTTCACTTAGCTGAAGACAAATACTAGGATGCAAATGTGAAAGTACAGCTTTACCTTCCAACTGGGTGCCTTGAAGGCTGATCAGTTCTCCATACTTGGGCAACCTTCCCACCTCAAATGCACAGCGCAACTGGGTTCCCCCTTGCTGACTCGCTTTCTTTTTCTCCATTTGCAGAGCCCAACCCTCAGACTCCCATAGCTTTGCCTCAGAGAGACTGCTTTGCCTCCCAGTGCCAGCATGCAAAAGCTGGCCTGGCCAGTCACAACTGGGAGGCTCTTCCCCTGCCAGCCGTGATCATCTTGACAGTTCTGCTTTTTCCTTACATCATCTGTCATCTCTCTCACTCCACCTCCCCTTCCTGAAATCAGCCTCCTCCATCTACCACGTTAGGGTTGGGGGCAAGAGGAATGAGGATCAGTGCCAAAGTCAGAGTGCTATTTGCTTCCTTCCTACTCCCAACAGAGTGATGAGCCCAACGGAGCCAGGGACAAGCCTGAATGGGACAATTAGGCTGCAAGAAAACCAGTGAAAAGCAGCAGAGCCACAAGCAGCTAGAAAAATCAACTCATCATACTTCTGATCTGAGGAAGGAACAGCTGGAGTGTTGATATTCAGGTGTGGTTTGGCTTATGAAAGACTGCCAGCAAGATTTAAGGAAAAGATCCACTCAGTCACAGGTCTGGGCAACCATCCATCATAGCCCTAGCAACACATCTCAGTCTGGACTGGCCACTCTCTTTTCTGCGAGTATCTTGGGATCCACTTTGACAGCACTACCAACAAATGTCACTCCTGATCTTGGCATTGCCTGTTAGTTTAGATCTGTTTCCTTCTGGCCTAGTTCTGTTGATGAGTTTTATTACAGACCTGAAGGAATTCCAGTGATGTGCTTCTTCACAGTACCAACAATTAAATTCTGTTGTGCACTGCACTAAAATAATCCATAAGTAATGCTTATAGCTTCTCATAATTTAATTTAAACAGCTTCTTTAATAAATGCCAGGTCAGAACTGTTAGTTACCCCTGAGCGGAGGAGTCCTACTCACACTCCTGTATGCTATGCAGTAAAAGAGAGTATCTGTTGGAGGACAGTATAGTTAAATGCAGTATGTAATGATTACACAGAAAATGAGAGAGCACTTTTGGGCTAAAGAGCTTCTACTCAAGTCTTCTCATTATGTTATTATTTCCAGAATAAGCACAAGGTCATCGTGCCCCATCTGCCACCATCTTCATTCCACACAGAACTTTCTGCTCATTTGGGTGCCTGTTGTTTGCCAGGCAACTTTGTTTTCAATGGTAACACTAGAAGTGGGACATACTGGAACCATTTTCAGTGTCTAAAGAAAAGACTTTGGGGCAACAAACACAGAAGAAAGAACTCTTCTAAAATGTTCTTTTTAAGCTGCTCAAAGAGAGCAAAGATAAAAAGCACAGGTCTTTTCAGGAATTCATTTTTCCATGTGATCTTCTCTCAAAATAACCAAACCAAACAAAAAAGTCCAATCAAAAACGCTTCTGTCTCCATCACATATGAACAACCTTCTATAAAGTCAGATCTATCCCTCAGCTGGAAACCCAGCACATAAGAGTCCTGCCTTCAGTGGTTCGTTGAAGTCACTGCATGCTGGAGCAAAGTTTCCAGTAAAACTCGCTATCTATATTGACAATGAACGCTAGGCAGGAAGGGAAGGTTACAGGAGAGCATCGCCTTGGCAAGTTTGCAGAAATGCAGAGGGGAGGGGAAATGTGAGACCCCATTACACTTTCTCCTGTCACCTTCCATCCAAGGGGTTGTTCAGCAAAGCATTCAAAGACTTGGAATTAGTGTTTCATTTTGGTATTTTTGGTGAAATCATAAACTTCTCTCTACTGGAAACATTTAAAGAAGCTGGATCTTCTCCCTGTTTTGAAAAGTTATATTGAAGAGCACGTAAACCACAGATGAGCAAACCCAGCTAAAACTTTTACTGCTACAAATCTGTTTTTCCTCATTACTGACTATAAACCAACACTAAACAGAGGAATCCATAAAGCATAGCCCAAATAGTGCAGCACACTGGTAAGAGGTAGGGAACAAGCTGGTTCAAGATGGTTTCAGCTGACAAAGTTATGCAACAGCCACAAAGGGCAGAACTTCTTGGATATGGACAATCTATTCCACCAGAAAGAGTAAAAAGATACCTTTCTTTGAATTTCAATCAATTGAAATTTTACAAGATTCCCTAAAATCCAAAGCCCCATTTTTAGCTTCACATTCAATGTAAACCACAGTATTTTGCAGCTTTTCTAGCACACTTGGATAAAACTAGATAAACTACTATATTGTTTAATACTTAGGATTTAGCATTCTGGACTCCAATCCCACCTCAGGCAGCTTCTGACTTGATACCCTTCAATAATTCACATTCTGCTTGCCTCTCAGTTTTGCCATCAGTAAAATGGAGATAACATGCATTTCACAGTGTGGTAGAGTAATGTGAAGGCTGACTGATTTATCAGTAGTTGCGAGATGCTTAGGAATACTCTGATGAAATGTGCCACATGTATGCACAATTTATTATTAACCTGACAGCATTTTAGCTCTTTTATTTTCCTGCCTTGCACACAATTCAAGTGCAGGATGCCTGAAGCACATCTGAATGTGGCATTTTGATTGTAGCAGGTACTACCATTTAATTCGGAAATTCACAACTTTAACATCACATTAAAGCAGGATTTTTGCAATTAATTTTCCTTCTTTGCTCAGTTTTAAAAAAAGAACATTTGAATGGCCTTAGTTTTAGTTCAGTATCAGATCATTAATATTATTAAAGACAAACACAGGCAAGGGAAGAATCTCAGAGAGAAATGCGCTCTTTGGGCCAAATCTTTAGAGGTGAAAAAGGATGGAAATAAATACAATATGAAGGTAAAATGATCAAAACTACTATTTAAAAACCCAAACCAGTCACTAGGCTCCAAGGTGCCCAAATAACTTTTCAAAATGGGACTTAAAAGTAGTAATTTTTTAAACTGACAAGATCAACAAATCTGAATAGATTTGGGTTTAGTTCTTAGCTAAGCACATCTTTCATCAGTATGAATAAAGGCTTTACCTGCCTAAAGACCACTTGGTATGTGAGGTCAATTTTAAGTTGAATACTATTTATGTGACCAGATGTGCAAGAAAACATTTTATACAGCGATCTGTACAGTTGATGTATTTTCTACAGAGCAGCTCTTTAATGACACGGTATCTGCAAGTTCAAATAGTTCATGTACCCACACAGCAGCACAGTCAGCCAGCCGTTCACAAGGAGAAAACAACCGGGCAAGTGTAAGGATAAAATCTAAAAAAGATGAAACCTACATTTTGTTTCACTCCCAGACCTGAAAAGTGGCTTAAATTGCTTTAGTAAGCTTTCCAAGAACAACATATTGTCAAGTAACCAAAAGGAAACTTAAGCAATTTCAGCTCTGGAAGAAACCAGTGGAGACTATTATAAATGCCCCAAAATAACGGGATATAGATTCATAGATTTTTTAAGGCCAGAGGGAGCATTAAATAGACCTACAACACAGCAGTGACCTCCACCGTAAGTGGTAGCAGGGCTATAATTAAACACCATTGACAAATGAGGTCTGAAATCACAGCCAATTGTTCTCCAGCGATAGAGGATCTGTTACTTAGTACTTTGGTTTAGCTATCTTTTGCCTCAGGCAAACTGGGAGTCACCATACTGGCAGCAGCAATGACAGGGAAAACATCCCAGAGCTCAGGAATGGCTGTCATGCCATACTAGTGCAGTTCCCAAGTGATTTTCATAGGCAGAGCCTTGCTCATCCAGCCCAAATCTCAGCTTAGGCTGTCTGCATTTCAAAGAGCATGTCTTGCACAGAGAGGTATTTGTTATGCTCTTTGGGAATGCCCACTGCCCAGTCCTCAGGTCCAGCTACATTGCAAACTACTTAGGTTCAATCCAACATACTAAAAAGCTAAAGACCAAACTGCTGACAATCCCAACCTCTCAAATCAGCAGCTATGGTTCTTCTTTAACATATGCAGCCTTGCTGCCTTCACTGTCACTGTTCAGAGACTGCACTGTTCAATTACACTGGCACATCTGAGAAGTTAAATGGGGAATAACCCACCCAAGTCCTGTCCACTCAAAATCATTCCTTGAGCCCTTCCTTTAGTGGAGCTCTTGACAAACAGCAGTACCTACAGATCTGTCACTTCCAATGAACTTAAATAACAGCACTTCACGACAGCCTTCCCTCCTGGGAGGTTTCAAAGGTCATCGGTCTGACTCATCACCCTACCTGTGCACCAGGCTCCACTCACTGTCTGAGAGCTGGAAATCTGTTCTCTCTGGTTGAGTCTAACCTATGCTTAGGTCTCCTTTTGCCTCCACTTCTGAACCTAACAGTTCCTGCAGTTGTAGCACAGTGGGGTTGAGTCCACAAGTTTTCATTAGAGCTTTTTAGTCAGTGTGGGAGCATATGCCCCTTCCTCAAAACACTTCAACATTTTTGTGATATACTGCAGCTCATCAGTAGTAGCTCCGTATTAGGGGCAATAATGTCAGTAAGTTATAAAATAAGCTAGAAATATATGCACAATTGATATAGATTACATTTTAAGCAAAGTCAGAATCCAGAAATTCTACAAAATAAAAAGCAATTGCTTTTTCTGCAGACTGTCATCAAAATCAGTATTTTATTCTAAATATTTTGATTTGAATGAAACCACTATTTCTCATGATGAAAGTATTTCCAAGCTGTCTTATTCTGATGTGTCTTAGCTGGTCAAAAGGTTGCTTCCCACATCTTTCATTTGAACGTGCCACAAGATAGGGCACTCAGAAAACAGACTGCCTTACAAATACATTTATGTGTAAGATGCAAAGTAGAGATAAAGTGTATAGGTATATAGGTCTCACACCTGTTCAAAACCAGCAGGTTTGGGAATTTGTTGTAGATGTGTTCATTGCTGCAGTTGAGACACAGCTGAACATTTCAGCTTAAGTAATGAAGGAAAATAGGGAATTTAGGAGGAAACAGCTAAGCCAGTAACCTAAACTACAATTTGATCACTGGAGCCCCAATTATTTTTATTATTTTCAATGAAGGAAAAAAACCCAACAGATCTCCAAAAGCACAATGCCCACTACAGGAACTCTGAAGAAAGAGAATTTTGCCATTTTCTGCAGCATCCAGTGTTTTCTCAGAGGATCTTCTACGCAATGATAAACCTATAACCATACCACTATCATTATATGACTACCTTCCAAGCTGCTGTAATCACACAGCTACCAGTACCTAAGCTGGCAAATTTTCAGCTAGATATGCCCGTGTGAGTTGTGCCTCATCTTTGACACTAATATAAACATACCTCTAGCTCTGGTTATCCTGAGAGATGTAACAACACTACTGCTTCACGAAGGCAATATATCCAATCCAAATTTTCTTATGTTCATTAATCTCCTGTTATCATCTTAAAAGTCGAAGCTATGTGAATAACAAGGACCTACACAGATTTCCAGTTACACCAGAGGTCTGGTAGGCATCATGCAGGATGGTCCCTTTGCGCAGCCCCCTCCTTCCTACCGCACCGAATCCCAGGGCAGCTCTCACAGGAGCCACAGAGGAAAAGACAAAAGCCAGAAGAAAAAGCACAGAAAATCTGGCTACGTTTGCAGCTTTTTCTTTTAGGTAGTCCTAGACGAGCAATTTAATCTCCTTTCCTCTTCACTAACCTCACCTTTTTCTTTCTTCCCTTCTTTTCTTAACAGCAATTTATTAAGTAATTATTCCATATACTTCTTTCCCATTTAAAAAAATTCTTTGGGGAATATAAGCAATATATTTTCGGCCACAACAGAAAGGAGCTTAAGGAATTTAGCTGCAAACGCCACAGAGCTATTAAATTTGCAGATCACAACACAAGCCACTCTCATCTCTGCTAGCCATCTCTGCCTCAACTGTGGGTTTTGACCAGCCTCAGTGGACAAACCCACCTTTAGCTCCAAGGATTTCTCCTGTATTACCTTGAAGAGAGAGGTACTATGAACTCTGAAAGCCAAGCTAGCAGCATGGAAGCAACAGGAAAGACCATAAAATCAAACACATGCCTGCAGAGACACACCAGAGGTTGGGAAAACTCAGACAGTATCATTTTTCTCAAGTCCTAAGGCAACAAACTGAGAAGAAATGAAAATCCACCCAAGAGACTACAGAGTCTGAGAAAGGCTTCTGAATAAAAGCAGCAGCCAAGCAAACTCTGGGGCCTGCCAGCAGCATTAGAAATTGAAGGCTGGTTTTAACCTACAGCTCAAATTTCTACATCTATCAATGAACTGCTGCTTCCTTTCTGATAAACGTCTCTGTCAAATACTCAGAGCCAAACCCAGTCCACTATATTCACTCAGGTTACTTTACTGGTCAAATTCCATGAGTAAGAGGAAGAAGATCACACCTCTGAGTAAAATCCTGAGAGCCAAGTACCCCTTTCCTCCTTGGCCTACATTGCAAACTGCAGACCAGCTACAAATGCACCTGTTGTCTCTAATAAACAGAGTTGTGCTGACAAGAGTTAACAGGAAAATAAAGATTTTACTTACCCTTTCGGTGCCTTAGAACCACAAAACACTTCCCAGCTTTGGGAAAATTAAACACTCAAAACCAACCCAACAGGCTTTCTTCTCTGTCATCCTGCTTTTTATGCAATGATTCATACAGGAACAGAGGAAGTGCAAACTCTGCTATTCTGCTCTGGTGGCCTTTTATACTCTCTTTGCTTTCCCTGACAGCACAAGGTCGAGGTGAGTCTCAAGCATGGAGAGTGAAAGGAGCAGGCTGGAACCAGCAGCCACAGCAGGGAGAGTGCCAGTGCAGACAGGTAGGCAGAGGTGGGTCACCGCACAAGGAAAAGCATCTGATCAGCATCTGAGGTTCATGACAGAGGGCATTTGGGGGAAGTCAGTGGGGCACACGGCACAGACACAAAAAAAGAGTCAAAAGCTCTCCTTCTCCCATTGCTCTGATCGGCACCCTGCAGTGCAGCATCTGCTCCGTGTCACCTGACTAGGAAGAGACTACACTGCTCTTTGGGCTCTGTCTTTACCAGCACAACTGCAGCCTGACCTGGGAAAGGACTAAGTACTCATAGTGCTACACTGCACAAAGCAGCAGGAAACTGGGAGATTTTAGTTGAAAAGAAAGATGAGGAACACTCCGCAAAGATGGCCACTTAACAAGGAAAGACACCTTAATTTCTAACTGCAAGCCTAGCTGGAAAACTGACAATCAAACCAGGTCATCTTACTGGGTGCGCATGAATTATCATCATTTACCTGTCCTGCTAAGATATTTATACATCTCTATCACTGCCATACAGAAGCATACGAGATTCTTCATACCTAGAGTACAGGAAGTCCCACTGGCTATATATTTCAGATATGGAAACTGAGACACAGAGGGTAACAAGGTACATATCCCCTGCAAAGAAAGGTCAGTTGATTCAATCTTGAGTCCTTTAGTCTGCAAGCAAATCACCCCAGGGATGCAGGAAGTCTGTGGCAGAAATGGAAATTAAGTCTCTTAGGTGCTAACACTCATGACCGGACCATCCAAGTTTTGCTGCCCCAGTCTACCTTCTTTACACACTATACCTTTTTCTCTCAGGATAATGAGGTGAGCTAGCGTATATGCAGGCAGGGCCCGGACAACTGACACAGCATGACTGGCAACGCTGTCAACAACACAGAATGTGAAGCCTGTGTACTCAGGTCCCAGCCTCTCTTCAGAGCAAACATATTCAAACACAAATTAGTTCTGTGTTGAGTAGTCCATGACATCCACAGTCCTCCTGACCTCCCCTACCTCTCTTAGGCCTTGGGCTGTTTTGCACCCAGCTGACAGCTGCTGGACCTGTTCACAGATGGAAGGAGGGAAAATGCTTTCTCTGCAGGATAGGTTTACAATGGCAGTGAGCCTGTCTGCAATGAAGGATTGTGGGAGACACACACACACAGAAGTCACATTGCTGTCTCTGGACAGCAATAACATAGCGGTTGCCTTGCTTTCTATAGGAAGAGAAAGCAGCTTTGCTACCCATCAAGTTCAAAGTGACCCGGCAAAGGAAAAAGTAGTAAAGTGAAATCAGAAGTTGGCCCAGAACAGGTGGCCGCTCTACCATTTCATCACATGGATTACCACCTTCTCCCACACCCAGGAGCACTCAGTGCTGAGGTCGAGGAACAGAAGCTCATCTTCTCTTAGTAGTGCCAGAGTTTCCCAGGCAGATGTGCTGCTCCACCGCTTCTTTCCCTGTAGCTTTGTCACGCCGTTTCCAGCATCCTCAAGGTATCCAGGAGGATTATCTCCCTCCATTTTCTACTAAAACTTAACAAAAATTACCCTGTGGAAAATGACCTGTACACCTCCATCCTGGAATATGGATGAAAGCAAGGCTACAGCATGTGCTGTCTTGCTTGGGGCCATATTTACCGCTGACTGACCTCCATGACAGGCCGCCTAGCTCAGCAGAAGCTTGGACAGTAATAATACATCAACAATTTTTTTTGTTTGTTTTCCTTTTTTTTTTTTTTTTTAAAGGGCAAAACCAAAGGAAAATAAAACCTCCTTCTGAAATCAAATTATCTCCTGACGATAAGTTGGAAAGAGAAATTTCTGGCTCTGCTCACTTTCATAATTATTATTATTATTTACTTGTATTTAAATCTTTATTTAGTAATGCCCTAAAATTCCAGTTTAGATCCTAGCTGTGCACACTTTGGGACAGCGCAGGAGCCAGCAGGCTGGTCTATGGGCTGACAGAGGAAGCTGATATCCAGACTCCAGCTAGATTTCATCTTCCAGAAGCTCACTCAGCCCATTCAAATCTACTCTTTGTGATAGCCAAGAACTGTTCTCTTATACTATCAGGCAGGTAAAACCAAGACAGAACAGCTGCTGTAAACAGCCTATGAGAACTATGGCTTACTCTTTTATAAAGTAACATTTTGATCCTGTTTTTTTTCCCCCAAGTCCCATCTTCTTCTTGCCTACAAATTGTTCTCACTCTTCACCAGTTCCACCTCACGCCAAATGGCAATCTCCTTTGCACCCAACCACAATTTGCCTCATTTCAGCAAAGGGGATGTCCAAGCTTTCCCTAACTGAGGGCTGTAACTCGTCTGTTGCCTGAGGTCTGCAGTTGATCTTCAATCAAGCAGAAAAGGATTGTAGCATCATGGTCATCTATAATACAGAAGAGTGAAATGAGAAGAATATAGCTGTCAGCATGTACTGCAGCTACACTGTTTGAATCAGTGGAACACTCCATACAGGGGCCTATAATCTCCCTGCAGCTCCGCCTGCATTAAAAGCAGGAGAGGGTACAAAACAAATCCAGCTAGGTCTGGAGCTGCAGGCAGTCCACCCTTAGTGAGGGGAAATGGGTCCTAGGCCATTTCTGTGAAGGGGAATGTAGGATCTAAATTGAAATTCTGCGTCTCCTGCTCAGCTTTAATATTTACTATTAAGAATAACAAATGGTGCTTAAACTGCACTTTGGAGTTTCAGAGCACTTTAAGATATTAATTAATATCTTAACACATCATCTTTCTCTGGTGCTCATCTGGCAATGCGTCAAAAAATTACAACCAGACTAGAAAAAGATTACTATTTTAAATACAACCAAAAGAACTTAAACCAGGAAGAATGAGCAAGAGAAAGATATGGGGAAAAACAAACTGCTGCAAAACTAAGTCACAAGCAGAGTTCTTGCCAGCTTTCTGCGCAATGGCCAGAGCTCAGGCATAAGCGGCATAAAACAACAGATTTTTCCCTTGCAATATTTACTCCATAGCCCTTGGAGACCATCAATTCTGGAGTTTTGCACTGGTGAGTAAAGATCTGAGCCCCCCAAAAGTGTGTCCCAGAACTGCCTCTGTCTGAACAGCAGAGCACAAGATCAAATTGAGGGTCTGCAGCTGTTTATTGCTGGTGAATTCAACAGCAACCAATTTATATTCATCTATCAGGGAATATGCCAGTGGAAGCAAATATTATGGTCATGTTCATTTGTTTCTGATTACAAAATGTATGTAAATGCATATGCAAATTAAGTGCACCCATCAGGCTCATGGCAAAGTGCCAAATTAGCCCTTCGTATTACAAAGTTTGGGGTGCTTTGCAGGCAGATACAGTGATTGCAAGGGAGGCTAGTCAGTCCCTTTAGATGCAGCCAAAACGGGGCTGCTCCGAAGGGGCAGGTGGAGGATAAATCCTGCAGTTACTTGTCACTTTAAATGAAGCTGAGGGGCTATAGAGAAATCTGTTCCCGCTGCAGTTAGAAGTGTGATAATTACAGAGCAACGGGCTCCTCTGTCATTCAGCAGGCAGCATCCCCAGGAAATCTTGCTCTGTAATCAAGGGAAAAGGTGCAATCAAGCCCCTATTCAGGCTTCGTTTAGAAACAGCCCCTGCAGGCAACACAAAGGCTTCAGCATGGTGCTTTGTGAAGCTGGTGATCACATCAACTTCTTGGTTCTGCAACTACAAGCAGAGTTAATGTCATTTCTAAGCGTATCTCCTGTTCACCTTTCCTCACAAAGTCCAGAAGGGGCTTAGGGAGAGGAGTGAGGTCTTGGGCCAAAATGCTTTTGTACATACAATGTTGCACTCACATTGTCCACATTAGTGAACCTACTCTCTACACGGCAATGTTGGAGGACCAAACAATTTCTTGCAGACTAAGGAAGACAGTGTAATCCTGAACGAGCAGATATGAACATGCCCATCTGGCTACTACAGCAACACATTTTTCAAAATTTGTATGAGGAAGGTGGTCTTGGTTTTTTTTTTTTTCCCGCGACATGAATGTATCTGTGCTGCTCAAATTCTACAGGAGCCTCATTCTCTTGGCAGCAGCTTGATCCCAGAGAGACTGATGAGGTTTATTAGAGGGAAAGGTGTCTCCGACTTCAGCTTTTCATGTCTAATGCCACCATTGCCCAGAAACATACAAATTAATTGCTACTCAAATCAGCCATTCTTTGTACCCTATAGAGCTGTCAGATTCAATGAACTAGTTTACTCCAACTGGAATAAAAAAGTATCACGTTTTTTTTAAATGGCCAAACCTTCCAGAGCGTGCACACATTTGTACTCCCGCTGTACACACTCAGACACAGAAATCGTACTTCTCATTCACCAGCAATAACCTGCTGAGCTACCCATCTGGGCACGTAGCTGCCATGGCATACACAATCCTGGTAACTCTGTGTGCGCATTAAGTGCCAAAAATCTTTCTGCACATTGGGGTCACATTCTGGACAGGATTTATAGTTTTGTCTCAGTATGGAATGGTAGAATCATAGAATCATTTAGGCTGGAAAAGACCTTTAAGATCATCGAGTCCAACCATCAACCACGCCCACTAAACCATGTCATGAAGTGCCTTGTCTACATGCTTTTTGAATACCTCCAGGGATGATGACTCAACCATTAGTTCTGTGCTGGTAGTTCTTTACTGAGGTTCACCATAACTGGAACTGCACTTTGTGTTACAGTAACCCCTAATACTGTAAATGGAGCTTCATTCCCTCACAGTATAGAATCAGCAGGTTACACTCTATTTATTTCTTATTTCTCTGGCCACAGAATAAATGAGTTTGCTGTGGTTTTACCATCTGCAGACATAGGTATCAGTCAATAGCCAAGTAATGGCCTGGACACTATCAAGAGAACTCATTATTAAAAAGGTACATATTGCATTTAGCTGTTCAAACAGAAGTTGTTATTGATTGGATCCCATCAGTTCCCAGCAAAAGAGCCAACTCCGGTGACAAAATGAAAATACACACATAGACTACAGACTAGTAAATACTGTAATNCCCCCCCCCCCCCAAAGGGAGTTGCTGATATCCAGCTGAAAGAGCATGTCTTTTTCAAAAATGAGACTAGGAATAAAATAACCATGTTACTTCTGCAAATATTCAGAGGCGGGATAAGGAAACAAAACACAAGTGAACAGTTCTGACAACAAACATCTCCATCTCTTGGAATAAAAGCAAGCAAAGAAAATACAAGTTGGTTAATGGCCAATCAAGCCACAGGGAGGAAGAGCCTGCATCCAGTTCTGCTGTTTCTACCACATCCTACTGTTCATCAGTGGAGGTACTGCCACACTCACAGAATTGAAAGAGAGCATCTTTGGAGTTTGCTACATTTTTCAAAGTCAGATAAAAAGGTAGCTATATTTAACTTGGTTGCTGTTTTGTTTCCTTGCCACTTTTCTTTGTCTGCTTCTTTCCACTTACTGAACAGCTTTTCCTCTGTTTTTCCCCTTCTTTTCAGGATCTGCACAGACACCGTAACATTTTTGGGTGACAGCATTTAACACACAGAATTCACCACTGCTGCAGCATAAAGGAGACAGAAAACAAGGCTGATTATAAAATTCTAACATAAACCAAATATACACCATGAAGTAATACAAGAGAAAATGGAAGAACCAGGCAAGTTAATGACTGTGGAAATCTCTACATTTGTTCCACTGGAAAAGTTCTCTGCACAGCATCTTCTGTGTGAGTGAACAGACCACAGCTAACAGTGAGTTAAAAATGTCTACTAAAAAAGGTACTTGGCAACGAACTTCTTTGCTCACCCTTAATAGAAGGTTGGGCTGGAAACTGATTAATCACTATAGGAAACAAACAGCAATGGTGACATGTGGCTTCAAAAGGCAACAATAGCACTGCTTGATCCATGATGTCTACAACAGAAATATCCCTGGATTCATTAGATGATGGATTTCATATTGCTCCACCCACCCAGGAAATGCAGAAATTCCACCACATGAGGCCTGGTTAGAGCTCTCACAATTGCCCCAGACGTGCATGAGAGCCTTGTGCATGTACAGTATTTTCTGAAGACGTTCACTGAAAACCGTATGCTGTTGATATCTTGCGCAGCTCCCCATGGAGTCCGGATCCATTAGCCCAGCAGTAGAAGAGGTTTGTATCTTTATGTTTCAGGGTCCACACGCCTGTGTGGCTCTTGCAATCTTCCATCACCCAAACTGGCATTTAGACATGAGGTGTGTTTGTTCTGTAAGTGTCTGAGGATCAGGTCCAGCAACCCAGCTACTGAAGTGCCTGGTCAGACCCAGCAGTCTCTCTAGCTCCACATAACTCAAGGTTCAAGCACAGAAAATAGTTCTGGCTCATTATTCGTTTGGACCTGATCGATGCAGAGCAAATAACCAGGAAGAATCCTGGTGTTCGGCACTTCACAGGCTCATACCTCCTATCTAATGGTCATGTACTGTTACTGTAATATTTGGATATAAGGCCAAATTTTCTGTTATCATTAAAAGCACCTTAAAATGGATGCACATATGGATGTCATGTTTATTTTCCAAACCTTCCCTTTCTATAAAAACATGTTTGCTTATCCATCTATACTGTAAACGTAGAGCTGTATTTACACAGTATTTCTGTAGGGCTTTTTGCTTATGTATCAACAGTATACAGACTTTATTTTCAGCACTTCTCACATTCTACATACTAAATTCCAGTTAATGTTTTCATTGCCAAAAGAAGTAAACAAATGCTAGTTGTGATATTATTGCAAGTATTTCCATTTTAACAAAATTTCAGGGTTTTTTTTTTCCTTGAGATTGGACAGTTCTTGCCCTCATTTCATCTTTGGCTTAAGCTCAAACTGTTGTGTTTAAACTCAAATGTCATAAAAAATGCTGTGATGAGATTCTCAAATTCACACTGGGATTTCCAGATGACTTAAGTAAGTCTCTTGCACATACAGAGTTAAATACCATCACACTGCTAAAGACCAACAAAAAAACCCTGAAATATACTTCATCACATGGTTTGCATGACTTCAACCTTCTGGATTCAAATTTTAGAAGACAGTATGAAACAATGTAGAAACACTCAAATCCCTCTTCCCTTTGCAATACTTAGTAAGATTGTTCAGCAGGTCCCAAAGCAATTTAATCAACGATGCTAAAACAATCAAGGTGCCATTCAGCAATTAGTATGCAAGCAATTGAGGGGAGCATGGGGCTTCCGCAGACTAGCAACAACTAACATCGAAGGTGGCCTAACTTTTGCAATGTCCTGTCAATCGGTTATGTTAGCCATACATACATGGCTCCCGTTTACCAACACTTCACTCAGTTTTCAGGGACACAAGGCAGTGGAATTCACCCAGACAGCTAACTTAACTTCTTACTGCTGCTTTTACCAACACCAACATAGGGTACTTCTCTATTTACCAATTTATGTTCTCTACACTTATTAATAAAGTTGCTGATGAAAATCTGCCCATGCTACAAATGCAGCATCCTTTCAGAAAGGCACTTTCTGCAATTGCTCATGTTCTCTATTTACTCCCATTTCATTACTTCCAGCTGGAAAAAGAACAGTGGAACTTTAATTCCTCTGATAGCCACCAGCAGGGATAAGAGCTCAGTTGTAACCCTGCTAAATGACAAATTAACTCTTTGGATTATGTAAAGATCAATGGGAAGCAGGGAAGTATTCTATTACCTTCAGAACACAGCTTGCCAATGTATCCAGTGGCCGAGCAGTCACAGTGTGGCTCGCCATCCAGAAGGAAGCAAGTGCCACCATTTTCACAGGGGTTTTCTGCACAAAGCCCTTCCATTTCCAGTCGGACCCCTTGACTGCCCAGGAGCTGCGGCTCAGAGTTGCCGTATTTCAGATCCAGGATAAATCCTTGAAACGGAGGCTCACCCAGAACACCATCAAGGGTCAAGGCAGCAGGACGGATGTCCAGTGGGACTCCACCAACAAAAAGGTCACTGACGATATTCATGTACTGGCGTTGTGGACGCACCTCGCCCGGCTTGGCTTCACCGTCCAGCACTAGCACCGTCCGAAGGTGATTGCGGCTGACCATCAGGAAGTGCCAGTTGCTGTCATTGACCTGTTTGTTTGTGATAACTGTAGTCTCCGCACAGTCCACACTAAACTGGAGCTGGATGCGCCCATCAACAAGGGACACACAGAGGAAGTCACAGACACCACCATCATCAAAGTAGAGGAGCAGCCCAGCAGAGACATTGGTCTTGAACTGGAAGCTGAGTTCACTCCTAGTGCTGGCATCCCAGCGGAGGTAGCGGGCCCACTGGTTGGGGATGCCCATGAACTCCAGACCCAAACAGTGACCCAGCAAGGAGCCCAGCAGCAAACTCACTTTTAAGGTGAAGTAGATGGAGTGGAGAGTGAAGCCCATTGTTTCCAGAATCTGCTATTCCCTAGGAGAAAAACAAAAGCCACACTACTGGGAGACCAGCAGTCAACACCAAATGTTAAATCCAACAGGAAGAGGAGGAGAGCACAGAGTGTGACAGAGAGAGAGGGAGAGTAAGTGGAAGGTGAGATAGCAAGTGGGCGTGACCAAGAGGAAATGTGTCCTCCCCAAGGAAAGATCCCAATTATCCTTTAGGATCCAGAGGCTTTTATCTCAGAAGTACAGGGTGTATGAAGTGACTTCTCCAGTTGGTGTACTTCTGTGAAGGGCAAAATAACCCACAGTGATTTGTTTTTGTAGAACACTGGTTGTTCCAGGGAGGAAGGAAAGACAGAGCTGAAGCCCAAGCCTCAAATTCTCATTTCCTAGAAGTGATGACAATATTGACGGACGTGGCAGTGTGACGGAGGAGAGAGTGAATTCATAAAGCACGTGATCATCAAGAGGGCAAAAATAAAGTCAATCTTCATGATGCACTGGTGGCTACCCAGCCCATAATTCACTGCTTGGCACTCACGGAGCTTGCAGGACCTGTGCGGTCAACAGAAGAAAAGAAAGAAAGAAGTTAGTCCTACTACTCACCATATCTTTACCATGAAGCTTATTAACATCTTGTCCAGTAACTCGTTTACATTTCTTGATACTCTGGCCATTTCTTCACGCCTGCAGTTGGCTATACAGTGCTCCAAAGCAGCAAGGACATCTATGTCCTCAAAACTAAGAGGACCAAATAGAGAAGTCATCAAGTGATCTGCACACACCACAATGCTGAGCAATGTAAAAATACACCAAATTATTTAACTCCTTGATGGGTGCAATCTCATTGACTTTACTGAGAGAAACGGTGCTGAAGCTTCCCCAGTAACAATTGCCTCTCAATAAAAATGCTTAGGGCAAAGACCAGAGTTTCCTAGACTTTAAAAGTTGATACAGGGCAAAAGAAGATGTTATCCAAACTTCCCATTCCACTGCTTTTGTTATGCTTCCTAGCACAGCAAGCAAGTATTAGAGAAAACAACTCTGCTGTCAGCCTATCACGCAATAGCTGCTTTTACTTTACATGTCTTGCACACTTCAGAGACTCTTAACAGGGACCTTTGCAACCTGGAAACATGTGCTATGCAAATTATATATGGCAACCTGCAGCTTAGATGATAGGAAACTTGTAGCTTACATGATAAGAACTGCCTAAGCACTTAACAACTTACCCTGGTCTAGTGGTTTGGCAAAAAGGCCAAATTCACCCCTAGCTAACAGCAAGCAATTCCAACTGCCTTCAGTGAGCAGGAGTTATACCTCTTAACACCAGGATTTAATTTACTTCTGCCTATTTGCATGTGGGTGACTGTATGCCTGGGGTAGGAGGATGTTTTAAGATGACAAGTAAAGACAGCACAAAGCTAGACTCATTCTTTGAAAATCTTGCTTAAAAAGAAAGTAAATTTTTCATTAACATAAGCTCTTGTTCACAGAGATGTGTTGGGCACAAGAACAGCTCTGGGAATGGCTAACATTAGCACAGATACAAAGCAGGAAAGCAGGTGATGAGAATCAAGGCCTTCAACCTCCCAGAAGCCAGCATGAACACAGATTTCACAAATTGGGTCACAAATATTGTGAGACAGTATCTGGTTGGGAAAAGCAGTGTGTGCTGTGGACAGTAAGAGTTACTGGGGCTGCTGTTGCTCCCAGCAGATGCCTTTCAATACTACAGGCCACCTTGCTCCAAAGGAGTAGGCTCACAGACACTGCAGAAACAGGCAGCACAGAAAAGTTCCTGTTTGGTAAGGGCAGAGGCTGAGCTGGAGGAGAATCACTAGGCAAGAGAGGGGAGAGCTCACATAGTCACAGCCTCTGCCCTACCTGCCACAGGGACCTACAGGTCCCTGGCTATAAGTCTCCAGGGCTGTCAGTCTGGCAAATTTAGCTAGCACAAAAAACAAGTCACTTAGAAAACAAAAGGGATCAATTAAAAGAAAACCCACAAGCTGGAGAGAAACATGAGCTTTCAGTGCCCAGTGGAAACTAGGCCTGTTCCCTGCAGCTGCCCAAGTGGAGTGTGTGTTAGCTAAACTGCTATAAACACAAATAAAATCAAGTCAAAACCAGAGGGAAGATAATTCCTTTTAATTGTTAACAGCTTGGCTCACGAGAATAGAGGGAGGAAAAAGGAAGTGTTAGGAGAGGTGTAAGATGAAAAAAAACCACAGATCCAAATGCTCAAATCATGTCTTCCCAATAATCACAATGTTGGCTCAGTTCATGAGGTTTTGGGGGGCTTTGAAAATCAACTGGAAAAAAAATGATGTGGCTCTTGTCCATTTACATTTCTCCTCTGTGATCCCTAGTGGCTCCACTAAAATAGCCCATGATTTATGGAGAAGGAGAATAGAGTGAGAGAGGTAAGAGAGAAAGTGATGACCCAAGCCTGGAATTATTGATGAGATGGGAATAGGAATATAATAATGTGTGTAAATTAGCTAGTGATGTGTTCCCAGCAGCTCACAGTTCCCTGGAACATTTACCACCACTGTAGCAAAATTCACTGCTCCATCAGACAGTTCTGTGCTCAACCTGAGCTGGGGAGGGAGGCAAGCCCAGTGTGGCACCAACCACCCGCAAAGACCCCAACGCAGAGGGGCTCTCGCCACAGCTTTCAATTCTTCTGGGCAGGGTGGGTTGTACTATATGCATCAGATGTAGCCCTCAGCCTTGCTACTCTTCTCTCCCTATTTTAGAAGGTTAACTCTCTGAGAACCAGTGAAAGATGCTGTAAATCACAGCAGCAGGTGTGAACACTCTATAGATAACAACAGATAAGATGCATACCTCCATGTACAGCCCAAATGCCTGTCCAAAAGCCTATCAATCTCTCCCAACCCCAGGCTGCTGAAACGCTGTTTTACACACACAAAGGAATCTCAGCCTCCATGGGTCACTTCAATCCTTGGGATATTCAAAGGCACAGTAAAGGGAGCAGGCTACCTCTGTGGCAGAGATTTCTGTAACATTGATACTTGTTCACTAGGAGAGGACAAAGGCCACAGTTAACAAGGGAAACCAGGCAGAAATGGTTAAACAGGAATAGCATTGTTGACTGAGGGAAGCCAAGGTAATCCCCTTCTAGCTGTTATGAAAGAAGACAGTGCCAGTTCTGTTTCAGAACAGGAAGAAGACAAAAACCATGAAATACAGGTGTCACCTCTAGGTGCTTCATTGCCTTTTAGACACTGCAGCTCAGGTGTTGGGAAGGCTGCCCGCCCCCAGCTGCTAGCAGGCTGGGGCCATCTGAGGCTCCTCCAGAGCTCTGTCAGCACCTGTCAGTCCTGACCCACAGCACGTCCCACTATCCCAGTTTTGTGTCTCACACAGTTCAGCCTGTGAGAGCAAACCTCACCACACAGTAGGGTCTTAAAGAAAAACTCAGAAGACCCAGTGTCCTTTTTAGCAGTGGCCAGGATCTGAATCCCAACCTTGAGAAAGTATATCCTGACACAACAAATCTGTGCCTCACCCATCTCCCACAATGCTCCTCAAAGACACACTGAGAACGAATAATTTTCTCCTCTTACCATTTTATTTTTAGCATAAGTACTACCCTAGCAGCCTCACATACAGCACACTGCTACCATAGCAATATATTACAGTTTGGGACAGCAACTATAGAATCCCATAGTATTTTCTGATATATTTTATCTCTGAGAAATCTCAAACTTGTCACAGCATGATCACACCTGACAAAAAAAGACTTCACGATGGACACCACCTCTCCCAGTCACAAATTAGTAACACCTCTATTCCAATTCCACCTATTGCTCACATGGAAAAGCACACAAATATTTTCCATGTCATATTTTTGGCTTAATGGGATTTAGCAGCATGAAACAAGACAGACAGTCTGATGTGATCAGCCCTTCAGCAAACCACTAGGCAAGGTCTTTGCAGAGCATTTTAAATACTTACTACCCTTAAGGTATGAGAGAGCCAGCAAGTTATCTCCACTGCACCTCCAGCAGCCTGCATTGCCTCCCTGGCCCGCCAGAGAGCTGAGACAGTGAGGAACCTGCACACTGAACAGACAGCTCAGCATCTCGCACATGCAAAAGGTGCTGTAGGAAACACACCCACTTGCACTATTGAAACAACCCACTCATGGGGCTGATGGAGCTGCACAACTTCCCAAGCCGGGGAAGGGAGGCAGCCCCGCCGCAGTGCTGTGGGCAAGTGCTACCCAACCACCACACATCTTCCCAAACCTGAGAGCAGCCTATTAATGCCAGGTCAGAGCCAACTGCTCCGCAGCCCACAGAGAGGGTCTCGCCCTCGCTTTGGAGTGGCTCTCAACTGCTTATCAGCTGTATGCAGAGAGTGAGTGACATTATCTAATTGCCAACTAATTTCCATAATTACTGAATGGCACACTCTGTATGCAGGGTTAATATCTTTGCAAACGTCTCGCAATGCACCTGCTTAGAAAAGAGGGTGAGAAGCTGGGCACAGTGCTGCTCAGCAGCTTATTTACCCAACCGCACAGAAAGGTTGCAGGAGACAAGTTTATCACTCCCCGCCCTCCCTCCTCCACTACCTCCCTCTTCCACTACCTCCCTCTCTGGCTACTAATTGCCTGGGACGGACTTTTTTTTGTATTTCAAAGTGTAATTTTCAGCAATTCCTAGTGCAGAAAAAAAATAACAGAGTTAGTTGAAGCCAGGGACAGGCTGGCTTCCCTTGCAAACCCCTGCCACTGCAGCTCAGGGTAAGCCTGTGTAAGTCCTGTTATTCCACTTAAGAATGCTGGACAAAATCCCACTGACACACTGATGGGAGGGGTTTACAGTCCCCCCAGTCTGCCACTGCCTTCCACAACCAAAACTGTTAATTATGCCATACTTCGTACTGAGGGAAAAACATACACTGGTCACTTAGGATCCATGTATTTATACCCCATGTGAACTCACCCCGTCCTTGCCTTCACTGTAAAAAAAGCAAAATCCAATGGTTTGCTTTATTCCCCAGGCCCTAATGAAGCAGAGGAGTTTTAGGAAGGTGTCAACAGGACCCTAATTTGGCTCTGCATCCATATGTGTTCCTGCAGTCAGCCCAAAGCACAGCAATCAGATCATTACAGCTTTATGACATATGTTGCTTGAAATGACCCAGTGAGATCCACAATCAATAACTGATATTAAAAGCCAAGCTTGGCAGAGGCAGAGAAATGGGGAATTAATAGTATTTATTCAGTCTGTCTTCACTCATCCAGTTCTCTAGTGAGCAATGGGCTCCTTTTGGCTCATGCCTTGAGTGTGGGTCTCCACAGAGACTCCTATCTCTCAAGCAGAAATCTTTCTGCCTGGTCTATCCCTAGCTGAATTGTGGCTAAAAAAAGAAGGGGGGGAAATAAAAAAAAAAACCAACCTTCCAATGAAAAATGCAGATGTGAGAACTGTGAGCTGATACTGTCGCTGGGGAAGAAAAAGGAACACAAAAATCCTCCCATCACGCAGCCTCCTCAGCAAGGTTGCATAGTTAGATGTTTACAGAGAACTGAGAGAGGACATGGAGGCTTTGAAATTCAAGAGACTAAAGAAAACCACATGGATTAATTCAGTTTTAATTCCTCTAGCAGCATTTGCATCTCAGCTATAAATCTGGACACTAGCATCATCCCCTTGCTGGGATGGAGAGGACTCGGGGGTGGTGCCAGCGGAGCTGAGCTGAAAGAACTAGGCTGAAGACAGAAGTGGACAACTATTCTACGATTCTATTACCCAGGGAGAGTTTGGTGGCACTACACTGCTCGCAGGAGTAGGGGTAAGGCAATATGGGCTCTCCTTAGTGAAGAGGCCAGAAGTGCAATTGAAAATGGGGGCTTTGCCTTGGAAAAAGATGAACGCACCCAGGTCCTGCTGAAGTTGGTAGAACTTCATGGTATGCAGCATCTTACATGACTGGCTGCCAGGACAGAAGTGGAAGAGAGAGAGATTTAGGGCTTTATCTTGGATGTAGAGACACATCTGGACATGAAGGGCAGCATCTTAAAATTGGGGATTGGGGGTGACAGAGAGCACTTGGTGAACTCTTCTGGATGGTTTCTAGGGATATAGCGTTCATGCCAGTCTCTAACATCACTGTGAGAACCGCATGTGCCTTTGCCCCACCCCAAGCAGCAGACATTCTCCTAGTTTCATTGGTTCTTCCCACCACTGACATATCTTGCAGGCTTAGCTTTTCCATTCTTGAAAGTGAAAATGGAGTTGCTCAGTTCTCCTTATCTGAATTCAGCACAAACCTCCCTAGGAGACAGTGGCAAAAAACCTGTATCAAAGCAAAAAGCAAGAAAAGGAGGACCAGGGTTGCAATCCAGCAGCGTCCTCTTAGAAGAAAATAAAAAGTTAGACTAAAAAGCTAGAATTACTTTGTCTTTGCTCCCCTATAGTGGATTAGGATATACACATGTTCACGCATATACTGTCAGTCATGATCTGTAGGTAGGTGGTTGGTTGGTTTCCTGGTACCTAGGCACGTGGTTTGCAATCAGAGAGGTTAAGCCCATTGCACTTCCTTCTCCCTGTCCCCAGTTCTCACCTGGAGAGGTCAAGAATGACTGTTTATAGCAAGTCTACTCTTAGAGCTGACCTCCAGAAAGACTGTGTAACACCCAAACTAGGTACCTATGTATGGGGGAGCTGAGGTCACATGCACTCACAAGACACACAGCTGAAACACCACCAGCAGCCTCAGAAGGGATATGAGCAAGCTAGTAATGTGCTCAGTTCAACAAACATGGGACCATGGCAGCACAGCTCACACTTCAGAGCTATTAGGCTGGGAAACCATCTGGCTGCTGCAAGAGTTAATATTTTATCATAATCACCCTTCAGGGTTCTCACCTCCTGAGCCTATTTAAACAAACTTAATTCAGAACCAGAGCTCTTCAAATCTATGCTGGAAGAAGAAGGGTTAAAAAAAGCCACAAGGGACAGTGTGACTCCCTTCTTAAACACACTCTGCATCCCATGAGAGGAGGCCATGTAGTCCACGAAGAGTGACCTTTAACTAGCCTACCTAGCCCAAGCTCAGCATGAATGCAATTTACAGACCATTTCAGCTCTCCAGCTTTCTTAACACAAAGAAGAAAAATCAAAACCCAAGCACAATGGAAAAGCAAGAAAGAGAGAGATAAAATAACCCTGCAGAGCAATCATGTCTGGGGCTGCTCTGATGGCTTTCTGTTCCCTTCCAAGACACAGAAATTACTCCCAGTGTGTTAATTACTCCCATTACCACAAACTCTCCACTAACAAGGACTAGCTAAAAGGAAGCATTGGCAGCAGCTGAGCAGTTACTGCTCTGTACTGCCACAGAGAAGAAACCAGACCCCCCCATCTCTGAGGGGGTACTAACCAGAAGAGCGATTTCTGCAAAACTCAACAGGCCTTTATTGTAATTCCCATGGCAGCTGTGCTGGGAACACTGGCCTTCCTTCAATTCCACCATCATTAAAAGAGAACAAAGAATACCTGCTTTTCTAAAGACTTTGAAGCTCAACAGTTGGAAAGCTTTGAATCATTATCATTTATTTTACTCCTTCTGTAGTTGGTCTGCCTCCATCCCCCGCATCCTCTCCTTTCTGCCACCAAGAAGACAGGACAGATATGCAGCGTTGTTTGTTCTACCACATCCTGATATATCAAATGCAAAGCCAGGAGCTGCACACATCACAGCGGGGAATGTTAGCAGGGAATTCTGTGAATTTGCAGTGCTGGCGTTACTGATAAATGGCAAAATTGCTTCCAGATCCCATATCTGCCACATGTATCATATTTCTATTTTCTTTTAATAAAAAACAAGTCTTTTAAAAATGTGCTCATCGTTACTGAAAATTGAAGTTTCAGCACGTCATCAATGCCTGAAAATGAGGCTGCTTCCAAGAAGATTTTCCTAAGACTAACAGTCTAGAATGGGTTTACTTTTCTCCCAAAACGTATTTGACCCTGCAGAGACAGGCTAAGTATTAGACACTCCTCAAAGGAGAGACACAGTTGCGGGGGGGGGGGCTCCCAACTTTGAAGCAAGAAGAGGGAAAAAAGTCAACTGTTTCACTACTTTATCAGCTACTTAGCATTAGGAAAAGGCACAGGAACATATAAAGCAACAACAAATCAAAAGTAATGGCTGGCACAGCAACCAATAACACCTTGCTCTTCCTAGCTGTCTATCTATCCATCTGCTTCTTCCTTTCATAAGCATTTTTTAAGTTCTTCATGAGCAAGAACAGTGCCTTTTGTTTGACAGAATCTAGCATAACAGTCAAGAATGGAGCTCCCAGGCACTGTTCATGTACACATTAACAATTGTGATTTTCTGTACTTCAGCTATCATTAAAATACCTCTACATTCCAGCTGGCATATAGTAGTTCCTTTAAAAAAAAAAAATAAATTAAAAAGAAAGAAAAAAAAGCATAAAAGGACTATCAGAAAGACTAGAATAAGAACAAAAGTTAAACTCATTCTTTCCTTCACTTACAGATCACAGTCAATTCACACTTTGTTCAACACATTTTTACATTCCTGAACCTGATTTCCAGTAAGTTCAAGAAGTCTGCATTTTTTTAAATGTCATGACAGTATATTACAGAGAGGGGAGACAGACACAATCAGTTGGGTTATTTTACTAAAAATGTAACATGCATACAGGGGGATGCTGCACCCGGCCAGACTTCCCTATTACTAGTATGGCCACTAATTCATTTAGGTCATTCCCTACAGTCTGCTGGCTCATGGGAAGATAAGCAGCATCCACTTAAAAAGGAAATAAAGGGCCCATGGACATCTGGAAATTTACAGTGGATTTTCCCATTATGTAACATGTAGCGCTCTCTAGGTTTCATTGCAACTTCCTAATCTCATGCAAAAGTTTCTACTCAGCTTCCCACAAAGCAAACATGAACACCCAAACCTAGCAAAGAGGTGTGATAAACTGTCCACAGCACAGGGAACGCTCAGCTCAGTGCCTAAGCTCCTTAAATAGCTGATGCTCTGTTTACAGATCAAATGGGAATGCCTTTCAGGGAGCCCAGTTAAACGTCGGAATTGAAGTGTGAGGGATCGATGTTCACACAGCTCTCGCAGTGACTGACGCTAACCAGCACGAGGGAGCAAAGACACTGGTGACCTGGTAAGCACTCTAAAAGTCTACAGCCACTGTGAGATTAGATGTCTGCTTTCTGAACCACATTCCTCCCTTACCACTAGCTCCAGAAACATGTTGCTTTTTTGTGGGTATATACGCAACAGCAGGCTAGGAATCCCCTGCCACGGGAAATCACTGCATTCTTCCAGCACTCTGCTCTTTTCATCTTCTGATATACAAAATTCCTGCCAAAATTCACTCTGCCCCACTCCCCTCGCCACTTCTACCTAAGGGTTATTGGGGGGACATGACAAGAAGTTATGCATAGATATGTTTCTCAGTTCTAGCGTGCTGGGGAATGGAAGTGGAAATCTGTGCCAAGACAGACTGCTAGCAAAAATCTTTCACCATGCCTTGACTGGAAAAGGATAATACTTTAAATGTCTCAGGATATTGAAAACTTTCCAGATCATCAAGGAAATGGCTTGTGGCCTTGTATGATAGGGGCCAGTTTCTAAACTAACCAGCAGTTATGGGACAGGTGAGAAATACACTAGGCACGCTGTATTTGCGAGTACTTATTTCAGCCTGGCCTGTGCCTGCAGCACTACATGGTGACCTGTCAGTGTGCACCAAACAATCCTCCGCCTAACCCAGACAGCCTGCTGGCAAGACTGGAATAACAAACCTGCTGCTCTGCTGCAGCAGTGGCCTCACAACCAAGGACTGAGACAGCTCTGGTAAAGGATACCTAGGCTTCCAAGCCCTAGGGACCCTCAAAGCAGAAATACAGTGCTTATGGCAGATTCTCTTTTGAAGGGAAAGCTGTTCATCACACAAATTTAGACTTAAGTGCCCTGTGAGCCCAAGAGCCCAGAGAGTGGGAAGAGTTACACACAGGACAGGGGTTTCATCATTGTTTTTTAATTCATGTACATCCTCCTGGATTGTATTTCTGTTCTTCACATTATTTTGCCCTATGAGTTTTCTCTCTAGTTATGCCTTTTCCTCAGAGACTTGCTACTGTGAAATGTAGAAACAAACATTAAGATGTGCAAAACAAAAGGATTTTTACAAAATTGAAGTATAAAGGATTCATCTGTTTATTTCAGAGGAACCACCTAATGATGAGGTAATGACATTTCACGGAGTAAGAAAAACACTAGTAGTCAAAAAGGCAGGAAATGAGCACAGGTAGCAAAGCATAAGAGGAATCATCGTACACATAGGGTGATAGAGGCAGATGTTAGCTAAAACAAGACATCCAGAGAGCACATCCTGGGCTGTCAAAAATATTTGGGCATGTCTGCAGGAACGCTGGGGGAGAGCACAATTGCCTGATACATTTTAAAACGAACCTGGATTAAAAACACTGGGAAATAAGCGTAACAGGGAATAACCCTTCATCACCTGAGAAACAGACTGCACCAGCACTCTTCTACTCTCTCCCTGTATTAAAACTCATTGCTGAAAACCCCAAACCAGGCAGCAGTGTGCCAGGGCCACAGAGCCAGGAAGAAAAGCCTCAGCCAGCTTAATACCTGAAGTGAGCCCAGGGGAAAAAAAAAAAACTAACTAGCAGCATTATGGAAATTAATGCCTTTAGAAATTATTTTAAATTTTCTCATGGCGAATTTTAACACCACGAGAGAAGAAATGTCTCTTTATTTAAGCATTAGTTGCTACGTATTGATAAATCAATCACACTTGGTAGATTTAGAAAGACCAAGAAGATACATATTCTCCTGCAAATGTTCCTTTAAAAGTCAGATGGTCTTTTAAAGAGCTTCCAGCCTTGGGACTCACAGTGCAGTGCCCTAGAAGACAATTGACATTCTGAGTGACTGGGCTGCGAATTCAAAATCCCTACTCGAACTGCTCAAGTCAGGATTCAAACTCACATATTTTAAAAATAGGAAAGAAAAAAAAAAGAAAAAAAAGAGAGAGGGAGGAAAAGACTTGAATTTCTGCAACTCACCAGGACAGAATCTCTCAGGGTACAGAAGCAATAGTGGGTCAGGGAATATCTCTGTACCACAGGACATATTTTGTGCTCTGCTGTACTAATTACGAATCTCCATCCGGTTAGCAATACAGCTGACAAAGGGCAACTGTTTGCTATGAAACCCGCTAGTGAAAATGAAAAAACATTTATTATATTGAGGCATTTCCATTGAATTTTCTGTTTTTAATTAAAAAATGAAACATTCTAATTTACCTGACTTTGGTTATAGTCATTATTTGCTGGTTTTTTTTATTTCTTCTGGGAAAGGAGCATGGAACAGGAAAAGCAGGAAAACTGAGCCTGCTGTATAAATAGCTTCATTCCCTCACGATTGCGTAACTTTTCATTTCAAATCAATTTTAAATGTATTTCCCTCCCTTTTAACAAAAAAATCTGAGCATACTGAATAATACATCCTTTCTGCTAACATTGTTTTCACAGTCTGAAAAGCCATTATTTTGACAAAAACATTATGAGCAGTTCTTGCTAACAACACTTTTTCCCCTTCATAACAAGCCCTGCGCTCACTTCAGCGTCTGGCTGGGAAGTTCTGCATAGCTCCAGAGACTGGTGATGACACAGTGATGGGTCTTGCTCCTCTGGCACCAGTTTTCATCTCCTTCTTCCACATAAAGCTTTTGAGAGCTGACAGCAAACTGGAAGCCAATGAGAAATGCTGCAGAATTAGCCCCAGTTTCTAAATTAACCACCACAAACCCCCTCACCAGGAACAACAATGATTCTTCTACTGTCCACCATTAAGGCAAGCAAGCAACAAACTTAACAGTAAAACTCTTCTCTACACCTAAGGAGACACTCTGCCTAGGATATAGCTAAAATATGTGGGTCGAAAAAAAAAAATTCATTAGTGAGAACACTCATTCCTGGGTAGACTGAGCACTCCAGTCTCCCACCCCACACCTGTCATGAGTACAAAAATAAGTCTGGGAGAAACAGAGGGAAAAGCTTTTCTAATCAACACTTAAAAGGAGGATACCTGAAGTGCTCGTAATAACCTGGCAGAACTTCTGTTTCCAAATTGTGTTGAGTAACTGAGACTTAGAAGTAACTAAGGAAAATGATTCCTTGGTACCACAGGCAACAGATGGTTCCTGCAACCTGCCAGTTGCCAGATTCTAGGCCAAACTTCTCCCCCGTGTAACTTCATCACACATTAATTTAACTCATTTTATCTATAGTACCTAGTTATCGGCTGCCAATATTTTGCTGCTCAGTAGTTCATCATGCAATAAGATTTGTGTTCTAGCAGTCAGGGTACATGCATGAGTCAAAAGAAGGCAGCTCATGACCTGTATGTGTAGCCTTAGGCAAAGTGCTCTTTCAGGGGATATAGCTAGGACTACAGCAGCCACATTGTAAAGTTTAATCAGTGATTGTAAAGTCCTCAAACCACTAAAAAGACAAGCTAACATAAGAACAACCTATTTTCCTTTATGACATTAATAGTCCCCTTTCAAATTAAGCAAAGAAAGATGCATCTATAAAACACAGCAGATTTTCTTTCGTTACTCCTGATTGCTCAGCCCCAAAGAGGCACAGGTTTACTCATCAGGCAGGGAGAAAGGCAGGGCAATGGTGGGGAGAGGGGAAGCCTTCATCTGCCTCAACCCCTGACCCACCTCCAGCTGCCCTCTCACTCCAGCAGTACCAGACAGCTTTTCACAGCACAACAGTTTCTCCCATGGAGAGCTGACATGGCCTGCACCTCCCCAGGGACTGCCATGCCCAGCCATATGATATCTCCCTCCTGTGATAGAACACGCAAAACTGGGGCACTCACCTTCCCCATTTAAATACAAATCAAGTGAATCTGTACATTGGCCGCTCTGTGTTTTAAATGGGAATCACGGCCAATGGTTTATGTACTGCTCAGTCAGGAGATCTGCAAGCCCTCTTTTTGCCCTAGACCTTCCTCCCTAAGGGAGAACTCATCTCTCAGGCGCCAAAAACAGGCAGTCGACCATGTGGGGGAAAAAATGGGTATGTTTAACTCCATTTTTCACCAGTTGTCATCTAAAACACCTGAAAGGCTCAGAGGAAGGGCAAGGTGTAAAGTCAGGCAGGTTTCTTGTATGCAGCCCTGCCCAGCACTAAGAATCAGCTACATACCACTATTTAAGCTTGCTTTATAGACTCCTGCATGTTCCTCCATTTTTCAGGGGCTTTTCAATAGTCAAGAATAAAGGCAAGTTAAGACACATCTAACAGGAGAAAATCCCTCTATGCATTTAATTAAGATCTAAATAAAGGAAAAAAGCTACAAAGCACATGCCTGTATGTTTAAGTTAGCCTTACAAGAAAATACAAGGTTTTAGCTACATTTCATTACAAACATTGTTTCAGAAAAATGAAAAGCTGCTTTCAAAGCAGCTGGTTTTCAAACATGTGCAATGCCTACTTCTGCAAAAAGTAAAACTGCCTTCACAGTTTACAGGAAAGGGAAGACATACACCACTGTAAACTGCTTTTACAGAATCCCTAATATAGGAGTTCCTACAGAATTAAATGAAAAGGGGAAAGGATATGGAAAACCTATCAGCCTACTATGGTCTTCCAATTACCTCACAAATACAGGCTAGAAGTAGTCACCTGTTAAAAAATATATGTCAATAAAAGGTATACAGTTACACTGCAACACTGAGCCAGTCTGTTGTCTTGGACTACAGCTCACTGTTGGCTTTCTGTCAGATGTCTCCCAAGAGAAACCTGTACAGCTTCACTATGACACACTGCTTGTCCAGAGCAGCAGAATTAGAGGCATTCAAAGCATATCTCCTAAAATATCCATTCCCAATAGCTTTTTCCAACTAGTGGGAGAAATTAAAATTGCAACTGTACCAACTACACCTGCTGTTCAATACACAACTAAACCACAGGACTGCAGGCTGTTTCATGATGGTGAAAATAGACTAAGGTAACAGTACCATAGAGGCAAAAGTGTGTGATTGAGCAGAGGACGAAGGCAATAGTAGTGTTCAGCAGAATATTTACCATTTAGGTAAGTAATAGAAATAAAATCAGAAAAATTATTTAAGCAGCACTGCTGGGAAAACAAACAAAAAAACCAATCCACACCAAAAAAACCACCACACTGATTCAATTGATTTCACAGACTTCAAGAACAAATTTCACTTAATCTTCACACCTCTAAAAGCTAAGAATCCCAAAACCCACTGGGACATCTTCTCCAGACATTCATCTCCAACAGACTCCACAACACTAGGCTGAGAAAATTCTCCTGTTGAAGGTTTTTCCCAAGACACCAGCTAGATACTGATGCCTCTAGCTACCCCAGCCAGCGCACATCCTCTCAGCACTTTCACACTCAAAACACAAGACCCTGCACATTGAAATCAGCCTGTCTTTATTGCAGTAACTTTGCATTAAGAAGGGCTGGTGTGTGCTCCCTTCTTTCCTCCTCACCAGATCGTTGTTTCAGTGCCATCTCATACTGCCTGCTGCCAGAGTGGAAGTCTGCCTCTTGCTCGGTCATTTTACATCCTGCTTCTCAACACCTAAACACACATTCACACACTTTCAGTAAAGCCACCCCTCTCCTCTTCAGTCATGGCTATAACCCAGGAACTGGTGGCTACATCCCCCTTCTCCAGACCATCGTGGCTTTTACAACACTGCCAGCCCTCTTCACACAAGCTGCGGAGTCTCAGCCCTTCCATGTCTCTTCGCAGAGATATCACTGAGGGTCTGGTGAACTTCTTCCATACTTCTTCTAGGTGGGATGACCAGAATTGCATGGAGCTAGTAGTTGTATCATATCGAGTTGGGATCTTGAGGAGTTTTATAATGCAAAAAGAAACCAAATTAATTTAGGAATGTCCAAAGAAAACTCAAGGTATCCCAGCATACCACTCAATCTAATCTGCAGTCCCTACTAACCTGTGTTCCCTTTGGTTCTTTTATAGCTTATATCTCAGAGGTATTCAAGTGCGTAACACTAAGCAATGTGATTAGAATTGATCCAGTGAGTCTCCTATCCTGCCCCAAGGGAACAATTACACTGTATTTAAAGGATGAAATTAAAGCACTTGATTTTGAACCAGAGAGCCACAGGTGAAAAGCCATGCTCCCATCCTTGTACTAAATCTCCCAGCCACGAACTATTTGTCCATACATATTGCATAATAATTGTTTATATAGACTGCAACTCTGGTACAAAGGTGACTGGTCATACTGATTAAATCTCAAGAACAGCAAAAACTGAAGTAGCTAGTGCTACAGGTGGGAACTAAGCTAAGGGGATGGGCCTGCAATGTAAAGTGTACACATTTTCCACAGTTATCAAAGAAAACATTCACCAATCCACTTAAGGTGATCAGATGAGGGGTTTGGTTCAGGAATTCTTTTTTTCTATTTTTAGGTAAGAGATTAAGTAAGTTCAAAATTTTTCTTTGATCACAAGCTTTCTTAAGCTTGCTACAGAGGAATGGAACTAGTTTCCACTAGTGAAAGATTTTTTTTAAGAGTCCAAATAAAAAGAGAGTGAGGGTCCCTGGGACAGTAGGTTTGGGTAAGTCAAAGCTATAGCTTCTATCAGAGAGCAGGACGGGGAAGCAGAGGTGGGAACAGAAACACGAGGCCTGTAGTCTCCTGTGTAACAAGCATTTTTACTCATCATGCTATTAAGTGTTTTATTATTTCAGTGACTCCAATATCCCCGTTTCATGCTCCCGGGTTGGTGCTTTTCCATTATCAAGATCTGTCCACAATACCAATGGCCCAGAAAAGAAATTAGTTGCTTCCCCTTCTTAAGAGCTGTGTTTGACTTTAATTACACTTACACTTGCTTGGGAAATCAGACCACTCTCAAGAGGACTAAAAAGGGGAAAGGGAAGGGGAAAAAAAAAAA
>VYZV01043212.1:184249-196404 GCA_013401275.1 Pandion haliaetus | reverse complement strand
GGTCCAACATTTTGGCGCCGGGGAATTTTCCAGCAGCTTCTTAAAGGGGCCATCTCTGCAGCCCCCCTCCCCTGCCACCAAAGAAAGCCGCACCACACAAACCCATAACACCCTTCCATAGGAACAGGCAAGACACAATCCCTGCTTCACCCACATTTCACTTCCTGCAACTATGCTCCATCTTACCAAACTGCCCTCTGCACGTTCAGCTGGCACGCTCTTCAACCAGTCAGCCCTGCTGCGCAACTTCAGGAACAAAAGACATTGAATGCCTTAAAAAACAAAGCTACAGTGATCTTTGAGCTTCCTCTAGAAAATACCCTCAGAGAAGTGCACTCTCTAATGCAGATGAAGTGGGCAAACCAATCAGCATGGGCAAGGGCCAGAGCACACACATGACATTAATTCAGTGCATCTTTCTTTTTGAACTCCCAGATGAAATTCAAACCTTCCTTGCTTAGGGGTAACCAAAGAGAGTGCATTTACCCCCAGGGAGAGCTGACTCCTACAGCAGTCATTACATGCACACAAGTCCTCTACGTGGCTGAACAGATGCCAAGTCTGAGAAGAACTCTGGGGAACTTCAGATGAGAGAGAGTATCTAAAACCTGCACAAAACAAATACTTATGGTCTATAAATACACACAGGCACATTCTTCCTCCTCTCTCCACAGAGCAGAGACTCCCACTACAAAGCGTCTTGCAACATGTCAGACATATTGACAAAGCAAGCAGAAGTTTGGTTTTTTTTTCCCCTGCTCCGCATAGCAAGGCCATGTTCTTTATTTCTACTCCTCTTGATATTTATCCCTCCCTTTCTTCTCCATCTTCTGCCTCGAGCAAGAGGCTTGTCTGCTGTCTCTTCATACGGGAAACATGCAAGCTTGTTTGGTTTAAAAGGTCAATCACAGCTTGTTTGTACTAAGTCTCTGATGCAAAAATCTCTTATTATAAGCTAGGAAAAACACTGGAGAAGAGGCAATGCTGGATGTAGGAGTATGAGGTCTGGGTAACAAACTAGGGGCATAGACACACAGTTAAGGCACTGTGGCTTACTGAGACAGCAACCATCAACTGAGGGGTTCATGGGTCTATGTTCTTGGTCAACAGCAAATAATCCAATTTAATTCAGCTCATAACAAGAAAGGTTTAAGCCAAATGAAGTTACCTCATATTCCTCATAAGCTAATAGCATCCACAAGTATGGTGACCATCAGACCAACTGATACCTCATATGCTAATCTAAAGCAATTGACTGTGCGTCACAAAATTTAACTCCTCAACATCAGGAAAGGGGCTAAAACAACACTAGTTTTGTTTTACAGAAGAGGAATGAATAAAGCTATTAAGGCTAACACTTCCATGATCATGGGTCATGATACAGGCCAGGACATTTTAAAGACGTCCTGTGATTAGTTTGGGGGCTTTTTTTAATGCCTACAAAAAGCTTGAAAAATACAACACAAAATTTTAGAATGTATGTCATCAATGGGATGGTCTACTTAGTTTAATGGCAACAACTGTCTTTCAAAATAAACTGGACAGAGTGTATGGTGCCACTCCTTAGTACTACCCAATTTGGCAATGCTGAACTGTGTCATAAGCCCTCTATAGGTAACAGTAATTCAGCAATCAAAAGCTGTCCAAAGCTGAAGCAGTGAATCCTGTTCCCCACTTGCTTTGCCAATGGTTCTATTCTGTAGCTACAAACTATCTGCCATATCTTCTAATTTAAAAAAGAAAAAGGTTGCAGTTGATTCCTCCTTCCCTGGCCTGCCAGGGTATCATTGCAGAACCATGTACTATTGTGTTGATTGCTGATGGTACTGCTAAGGCAACTCCACGAGTATTACTTCTTGGCCTGCATCAGATGCTGTGAGGATGAACATTATCCTCCACCACTGGCAGAGACCCTGAACCCCAGAGCTGGGTACCAGCAGTAAAAAGCCCATCGGGAAATAGCGTAAGTGTTGCTTCATGTCACACACCCCACAAACCACTTTATATCCACATTTCTGTGCTTTCTGTGCTGTAGGCCATGGAATTAATTTGCTCTTTCCTCCTCCCCTCAACTGTCAAAATAAAAAGAACTAAGTTCCTTTTCCACTCCCAGGCCTGCCCCTCTGCCATCTTCCAAAGTAGTTGCTTTCCATGGCATAGCCAGCGACCCTGGCGACTCCAGGACCTTAAGTGAAAACCTAACCAAACCTCAAACTCTGTCAACTCAAAGACTAAAAACAGGTTTTGCTTTTAATTGGGTTTAAGAGGGACCAGCTCTTGGTATGTTACTTCCAACAGTTATTGATAGCCTTTCATAACTCACTTAAGGACTCCACTCCACTCCGCCACTTGAGAGTTACAAGGCCATCAATAACCACGGAAAATAATGTATCCTGAGAGGGGCAAGAGCAGAACCTCCTTCTCCAAAACCTTTCTTTACCTATGTAGTCTGCGGTGAACCACAGCACTGAGGCTGAGGCTTCAGCCGACACCCACACACCAGTGAGGAGCAGCACTCCTCTTCCGTAAGTCAGCATTTTCACTCTAAAAGAGAAAAAAAAATTCCCCAAGAAAAATACTACTGTCTCATTTTTCTTCTGTGTGAAAAAGTGCAAGTCCCTGTCCTGTATAATCAGAGACAGCCTTGGAGCAAACACCCACATAGCACCCTGCTGCTATTCATTAATCGCTCCAGCAGCTTGCAATGAAATCCCCAGAGAAATTTTATAGCCTTTCTGTAACTCTACACGTCTGCTTGAAGAGACCCCAAACAGACACACACGCAGGCACCCATCACACACTACCAGATCTTTGAGAGCTTGGTCCCTGTGGAATATGAGAGAGCTGCCACACACACCTGCTCCCACAAGAGACAAGTAGAAAATCAGGTGACCTCCACTTACTCATGGCACATGGTAAAATACAACTCTACAAAGCATACCTGCCTGCAGAGGATATCAATATATTTATTGCACAACATTATCTTGGGAAATTCCAGTGAGGTATATGACATTCAAGGAGAAATGCTTCAGGAACTAAATATCAGCCTCTAAGAGCAAAGCAGCCAAGAGGGTGCAAAGAAACAATGCAGAGATGTTCATTAGTCCATCAAGACAACAGGAAAGGCTAGAAGTCACAGTTGCAGCAAATGATAGATCCTCCCTCAATTACTGTTGTTCCTCTCAGATGCACACAGTTCTATCACAGAGAGTCTATATTTTGTTGGGGAAGAAGGTGATTAATGTTATCCAAAGAATTAGAGGAAATAAAGTAATATTCAGCTCTGCTGAAGTCAGAAGCAATTTTCATTGACTCCAGTAATGCTAGAAAGTACTTTTGGTTTTTTTTTTTCCTAAATTTTTTATTACATGCTTATGGCAGGGGATATTTTATAATCAAAGACACCAACAAGCCCTGAACATGGAATTTTGAGCTGCTCTTTTTTCCTGAAGTTTAACCTGGGCATTTCCAAAAGACATGTGAACTTCCTCTGTGTTCTGCTGAGATCTGGAGCACAGAACAAAGCCTCAAGGATGCCTACGCCACAGCAGATGCAAACTGCCACAGAAACTCGCACTTTTCATCTCCAGTCCAGCATCCTCCTGTTCTGGTTCAGAACAACCCTCTGCGTCCTGTTTCAGGAACTGCGAATGTAGATAAAGACATAAAGCCTGGTTAACTCTAACTTTACAACATCGTGTCATGAAACATCATGCCAGTGTCCACTGCTATCAATTTATTCTACAGCCCTTCTGGCCTGGGTTCCTCTTGCTCCTTCCATTCACATGTGCACTGCAAGCTGCAGCCTTTTTGAGCTACCCACCTTACCTGTATGCATGCACTCTAGAACAATATGAATATTAGATGTAGCAGCATTTGCAGAAAAGGATATATTAAGTCCTATATTTTTAATGCCACTTTTAGTATACCTATAAAAAGACTCTATACAAAAGACTGGATTATGTGTTTTTGTGCTGTATGGTAACAGGGTACAAGTGAGAGTCGTGGGAATGCTCTGATCCAGGTGCAGCAGCCTTTAGCAACTGGCATCTGGGTAGGATTTGCAGAGAATGCTGTAAAACTTACCTTCCTACAAGCACCACAGCTAGTTGAGCCCATAGGATTTTTACACCTCAGGAGGTTTCCAATTGGATATCATATTAGAAGTGCTGGTGAACACTATCCCTTGCAGCGAGCAGATTACATGCTGCTCTTGAACTCCTCTGTAACCACTCAAAAATGTGACATCATCTTTACATCTCGTTGTGTGCCCTCCTACATGGGCCAGAAGGAAAAGGAATGCCTGCCAGACACTTTTAACAAAATTTGGTTCCTTTAACAGAATTTGATGAACTGGAGCCTTCTCATATTTGTCCTTACTTCTTTCAAACTAAATTAGGGCACAAGGAACAATTACAGCTTCACAAGTGTCTTACCTTCCTCTGCATTACCCCTGTTACTGTACTTCAGTTCTGGCCTGAAGAGACTTCCCCAGCAGCAAAAGAACATATAACCTCCATGATCCCTGCAACTTTTGGTTTTCCTGAGATAGCAAATGTACAAAACAAGCAGGACTAGGAGAACTTTAAAGCATGGATAGCTGAGATTACTGCAAGGCTTTTTTTTCCCCTGGCATAACATGTAAAGAGTGACATTCCTGTAAGAATGGGTTTCCTAGCACTACTTTCACCAAGTAGCAGAGAAACTTACCTGGGAATTAGGTCATTAAAACAGAGGGCCTGACTCACAATGACAGATGGATCGATAAGTGACCTTTGACAGATTGGAGCCACTGATCAATGATTACTTTTTTATTAAATGATTCTTTTCCTGTGCCAACAGGGACTCCTTCCCTCACACACAGCATTAACATTAACCTTTGCTGCATAAGGATTAAAGGAGACGACACCACAGAGGACTGTCAATAAAGGAGTGAGCAGTAGGAAAAAAGGTAAAACAGCTCAGCCCAAGGAAACACACTCTTCCCCTCTACTTAGAGGGTTGGCTCATGCTGCCCAATTTCACCATCACTACTCCACCCTCCTCTATTTGTTGTACATCAACACTAGCAGGTCAGTCTGAGAAAGAAAGCAGCTCTCAATGTGATTAAAAAGGCTTGGAAATGAGGAATAGTCAGTGAAGGCAGATCAGGCAAGGTAACACACAACATGGCCATAACAATATAAATAAACTAGCCACAGGACCACAGTGAAAATCAAGGTTTACAATTCAAAAAGAACCTGTGCTGACCCACAGCTCCCAGGCCCTTAACTGATGGCAGACACAACCTGAAGCCTTTTCATTTCACTGTCTGCCTCTATCCCAAAACCCTTCTGCATCTATCTATGCCAACCTGTTTGACATCAAACCATTTGCTTCTCCTGAGTGGACATCATCAGTCACACCAATCTACAAGAGCTGTTTTGCGAGATGGGTGGGGAAAAAAAAAAAAAAAAAAAAAAGCGCCCCTTAGGGAAAAGCACAGCTCATCAAATGTGCTGTGCCTGGGACTTGAGTTCAGTCTTAACTCAGGTCTCCTGGGGTGACCCTGTCCACAAATCAGGTCTGCCCTTCGGCACTGTGCCCACAGCAGAAAGACCATGTGGGAAAAGTGTTTAAAACCTTGAACAGATGAAAGACTGCAAGCATGTCACAGGAACACAAAAAACCCCAGCAGATGGCAGGGAAGAAGCCTCTTTCTGCTTTTGAGGGTGACACACTCCAGCATGGTTTTTACTATGAAGGCTCTGCGGGCTTCTCCTTATACTTTTTTAGATGATGTATGTCACAGGAACTGAAGGGAGGATCATATGTTTTCTTCTCACACAGCCTGACTTCATTAGCCCCAGTAAATGTTGCACCATAGTCCCTAGTGAAGCAAAATGTCTTTGTCTTGGTGCAGTGCCAAGAAAGCAAGTGTCATTTGAGCCTCAGATCAGAACAAGGTGCTACAGGCAGCACAACCCTCAGCAAAAGGAAAGTTTGGCTAAAGAGTGAAACACGGAAAACAGAGAACAATATGACAAGAAGTATCTAGTTCAACTTCACTTCATACATCTTGCATGTGTATAATTCACCACCACATATTTCAACAGCTGATACCCAAAGAGAGCTCAGACAAATCCAAAGTGTCTCCCTTCTCTCTCAAAGAAACAGGAGACACTCAGCTGCAGCACACCTCATCTAGCCACTACCAATGCAAAAGCAGCTGCACTGCTGGCAAAAAGGCATGCCCTGTTCCTTCTCCTCTGGGATGGTCAGCTGCGAATTCCTTAAGTCACCAGCTCAATGTGTGAACCAGTAACTCTGCATGAGCCTTCCCTGTCGGAGTACAAGGAATGCCTGCTATCTCCAGAAGAGAGACCCTTACTGCCCTCGTCGCTTCATGTTGGTTTTTGTTCATGCAGAAGGAAAGACGGTATGGAAGAAATGGATAGGAAGAGGATGAAAACAAACCATGCCCACTAATTCAGAAGAATGAGACAGCAGAGAACTAATTATTATCAACAGAACAGATCTCAACTGTTAGGGAGAGGTTTGGGAGCCTCACCAACTACTTTGCACAGAAAAATCTCACCAGGTATGACAAAGCTCTCTCAGCTGAAGAAGGTAGTATGCTCTCAAGCCTTCCCACAGTCTTGCTTCAAGAACACGTTTGTCTTGTAGGCCTCATTTCTTTCAACGTACTTACATGCTCACTGGTGTCTTCAAGGTCTCAATCTGCAGGTACAGTGTCCCTTTGCATACTCAACTTCCTCTCCTCCCTCATGAGAGAAGAGAAGGGAGGAATCACAGGTACATCTTATATTTTAAATTTACAGAATTGTTGCACAGACTAAGAAATTGCATCATACACCCTATTTCCAAGTCATTCCAATTCTATTCTTCCCTATTATCCTCAGCGGAATTGCTGGGCCTCACTCCTTTCCCACTCCCAAAAAGCAAGCCTCTACCTCCCCATCTCAGCCAGCAGGCATTACCAGCCAACATCAGCTCAAGAGACTTTCCACTATCACATGAAGCAGAGGAAGCTGCGTTCTTCCAAGGGTAAGCACAAGCCTCTCCCTCTACATCCAGAGAAGCCAGGGAGGGATGAGGATACACAATTACAGATTCTAGCCTCAGGCTGGTCATTTGATGGAAGGTATGTTTTTCATTCCTAGTTTTAATGAAAGAAAATGTAATTAGGGACTTTAAAAAGCAGCGGCATCCAGAAGAAGACTCGCAAGGACCAGCATGGATGTTCTTGCCAACTCCACAGTTTCCCCCAGAGAAGGAAATGAACCAAGAGCAGGTATAGCCAGCACCAGGAAAGAGGGGCAAGACTGGCTGCAACAGACATTCCACAAGTGAGCTGCAGAGACCCACAGTGAGAAATGAAGGAGTAACACCACAATAATGCTATCTGGAGTCCATACATGGGGCTGTACCCACAATAACCTCCGTCCCCGATCCATACATCCATGCTCTGTCCTTCCAGTTGCAAGCTGCACATCAAGCCCTTCCCAGGAAATTGGTCAGACTGTAATATTTAAAGAGTAGATGATATGAAAGAAGGAACATTATCCCCTTATCCCATACTAACCTGCATCCTCCTCATTTCTTCACACGGCCTTTCCATGTCCTTCATTTCCTGCAATCCTCTATGTAGCTGAACCATGCATTTCTCCTCACTATGAATCAGTAGCCTGTCCAATAATTTAAAGTGGTCCAAACTGAGATGATTCCTCAAACCTCTTCACCATGGACACGGACTTTGATATTAAATAAAACAAAACAAAAGAAAACCCCACACCCCCCCCCCAAAAAAAAAAAAAAAAAAAAAACCAAAACCACACCACAAACCTGAGTGGGATCAAGGCAGTTAATAATTGAATAAAAAAATTCACATCATCTTCCCTAGCAGGCTTTAGAATTTAGACACTTGCACTTGTTTTTTAATAGATCTTACACTCATTTTAAGCACATTTAAAATTAACAACAAAAACCTACAAAGCTTTCTTGCTATTTGTCTTGGATCCTAAAGTAAGTTGTCATCGGCAAATTATATTCCATTAAAGGATACTACCAACTGAAAAAAAAAAATCATTATTCTATTTGAATACTTTTTTTATTTGCTATTGTTACAAGCAACACCTAAAATAAATGGAACTGAAGGATTAGAAGGGAAAATGCCTTTCACCTAAATGCTTACTCCACTCATTTGACAGCATTTTGTGTCATCAGTTTTAGTTTCTCTTGTAAGCAGTCACATCCCCTGTTAGTTGAGCTAGATTAGACCCATACAAATAGGGGAGGAAAAATATATATGGAACTGTAACTGCAGAAACTCAAATATTAGCAAGTGAGCCCACGGAGAGCACTTCTTTCAGCTAAGTAAAATGAAGCTGCTGGGCACTCCTTAAACAACACACATGCACTGAAAATCCTCTGCCTCAAATAAACACACATTTCCCATCAGGCACAAAAACATATTCAACATTCAACCATGTCAATACTGGCTACAGTCTCTTTTTTTCTTATTTCAGTAAAGTGTGCGGTCTGCTTTTTCACACACACTACCTTAGAAACATGAGACATCTATGATTCATTCTGCAATCTACCTCTCCAATCACACACCTAGGGGGAAGACATGTTGAATGTTTTGGGGGTTGTTTTTACATAAAAGAATAAAAATATTAAAAGCATTGCATTTCTTTTGGGATTTTGTTCCTCCTCAAAAGGAGTCTTGTCACTTAATTTTACCCTTCTGCATTTCCTCACGCTTCCCCCACGTCCAACCCACAGCCTGGCATTCTCTCCCTTCCCAGAGATTGTCTTCTTTCCCACCTTGCTCCCTCCAGACACCATCTCCAGTAATACCTCCTGGCTCTCCCCTCTCCCTTTCTGTGCTAAGTTGGCCAGGCTCTTGTGCAGATGTCAGTGGGGTCAGCATACACACGAAGCTCTTTTAGATGTGCATTTCATAAATCGGAAAGCTGCCTTCTGCTCTCTTTATTCACTCTCTTCAGTCAAAAACATTTCTCTACTCCCTCTCCCTTCCAGCCTCTCCTACTTCCCTACACCCTTTTGCCTCACCAAAAGCTTGGTAATTTTCTTCATGTTTTTCTCTCTTACTTTTAAAACTTCCTTTTTCTTACTTATTCTCCACCTGCTTCTTTTCCTACCAGACTGTCATCTATGCTGTTATCCCCAAGCATGTCTCCAGTAACTCTACAGTTAAATCATTTATTACACTCCTCTAATTTTCCCCATTTGCTCCTTTGAGTCCTAGCATTGCCAGTTCCCAATCACACAAACACCACAACCTGCCTCCTCCTCCTCTCAAACAGCACAATCTTTCACTGGGAACTGACTGCTCATATAGGAAGCAATTACCAAGCCTTTTCGCAGGGGTGCATGATGATGTGCCAGTGTTAAAAGGGTGGCTTACTAAGAACTGATTGGAAGAGGTAAGTGAAGCCTTGATAATCAAGGCTGACTCCTTTTGAACTTCAGACAAAGGTTTGGGCTGACTTCTCTGGGGCCATTTATCCCTAGAAACATAAAAGATAAAAGATTCAGCTGAGACATTTTGGCTGTGGACAGAGGTAGGTAAGGACACCATGAAGTTCCAAGGCAAGAGGAGTCAACTCCAGCAGCCGAATACCAGAGCAGCCATTTATTTACCTCTTCAAACTCTACACACAGTCAGCAGGCAACTGTGTAAGGCAACTTTCCACCTACTTAAAGAAGCTAAGAGCAATGAGTCACGGGGCAGTATTTATGATGCTAAGAGTTTCACCTGGAAAATGAGAGAAGAAAAGGAGAGTAGCACCTGCTCAGCAGGCTGACCAATAAGGCACACCAGGGGACAGAGACAGACACAGCCCCAACCCCCAAGTATTGAGTCAGGATGGAGCTTTTCAAAGTCTGATGCACAACAGTCTACATCAAAGTTGCTTGCAGTGCCCTGTTGCTCCCGCACATCACAGGAAGGTTGCCTATAGCATGATCCCCAAACTTATGGCAGGTTACACTGTGACATGACATGCTACCCTGCCACATGCAAAGGTGTGTGGGTGGGTGGCAGAGGAGGACGCATGCAAAGAAGTGAACAAACACACAGGCAGCTGTGACTGAAAACTCTGAAAGTCTAAGGTCTCTGCAAACACCCAAGTTAAAAGCAGAAGCAGCCTCCCAGATCGATTATGCATGCATTCCACCAAGAACACAGGCTGCTAAAGTGCCAGAGCCCTGCTGGATAATTTATAGGCTGGTGTTAGTATTCACAGAGAGGTGGGCAGAGTTCAAAGGAACGAGGTGGAGAATAAAAGTTTGAGCCTTACGAAAACAGTCACAGTCAGCATGAGCCTCAGCTCCACAAAGGAGTTCACTCGTGCTGGGTACAGGCAGAAGCCGGCAGATATTATCAGAGCAGGAGACAGCAAGTGCCATCTTGGCACAGGGGCAGAGGGCTCAGGGAGAGTGCTCAACCATGCAAACTTTCCAAGTGTCTGAGCACATGCCTGCTTGGCTGTTGGGAGTGTACGGGAGAGCTGTGTGCCAAACAGCCCATGACCCATCTTCTCCCACAACCCTTCCTCACAATCCTCTTGATTCTCTGAGGTCTGCCATACACTTAATTTCCTGGGCTACTTCTGCAATAGAAATAAACACCAAGCAGGGAATAACTGAAGACCTTCACATACCATTTTCACTCATGGTCTCACCAGGATTTGAAGCCAGGACTTTGGGGACAAAATTAATCATACTAAGCCACCCAAAACACAAGCTTTATTTAGGTGAGCTTGCGTTTTCCAGCTTTATCCCTGCCTGAGCCTCTTAGCCATCTAGTTATCAGAAGAGAAAGATGGGAAGACAGTGAGGTCATCAATTTACTAAGCCCTATGTCTGCTCACGTTTGAGATCAGACACAACACCAACGGCATTAGAATAAGTACTGTGTGGTTGACTTCAGCAGAGATGTAAAGCAAAGGCTGCTTCACCCGTCTCCCTTTCCTCTCTGCAAGGCTACTATAAAACCAGATCTTGCAGACATACAGGTGCATACCACATACTGCCACTATTCACCATAACCACCCAGCACAGGAGAAGGAGTACAAAGGAAAGCCTAGTATACAGACAAGATGAACTAAGAGGTTTAACAAGTATTTTACTATTGTGTGTATGCCCAGATACCACCTGTAAAATCCTTGTCATAGCAACTTTCCACAGCACTCAGAACACCCCCCTCCAACCTTATTCATTCCAGAATAAACTTGTCTGAATGTACAAGTAATTTTCTGATCTAGAAACTTTTCCAAATTAAGCTCCCTGCCCCTTGCAACACATACCTGAACTCAGAAGGCACACAGGAATTTGGTATCATACAGTTTGCTGCTAGTATATACCAAGAAGTATTCATCTCACTCACTTCTTCCTGCAGGTTACACTCTTCCGGGACATTCTGTCTGGGTGCAGTACTTGAAGCTCAGTCAATTATAGAAAAATATCTTTATTAGAGGCCACAGAGGGGCACACTTTACAAACACAAATCACTTAAATTGAAAACCTTTTGTTCTACATTTGGACAGCACCACACACAACAAGATTCTTGTGTATGACTGGGTGTCGTGGTTTCAGGTTCAGCTCAGCCGGTAACAAAACACCACGAAGCCGCTCACTCACCCCCCCACCCCCACACCTGGCCACGTTGGGATGGGGAGAAAATACAAGGGCAGGCTCGTGGGTCGAGACAAGGACTGGGAGGGATCACTCCCCACTTCTGGTCACGGGCAAAAGACAGGCTCAACTTAGGGAAGAAACAAAATCCATTTAATTTACTACAAATCAAAACAAAAACAAAACACAAGGGTATTGGGAAGGGAAACCAAACATCAGAACACCTTCCCCCACACCTCCCGCCTTCCCAGCTCAGCTCCATTCCCGGTGCTCTCCACCTCCTCCCCCTGGCGGCGCAGGGGAACAGGGGATGGAGGTTGAATCAGCTCGCCACACATCGTCTCTGCCACTCCTTTCCTCAGCGGGAAGATTCCTCACTAGTCCCCTGCTCCACCGTGGGGTCCCTCCCACGGGAGACAGTCCTCCACGAACTTCTCCAACGTGGTTCCTTTCCGCGGGCTGCAGTTCCTCACAAACTTCCCTGGCGCGGG
>VYZV01043212.1:170502-184004 GCA_013401275.1 Pandion haliaetus | reverse complement strand
AGAGGCGGGTCCGACATTTTGGTGCTGGGGAATTTTCCAGCAGCTTCTTAAAGGGGCCACCTCTGCAGCCCCCTCCCCCACTACCAAAGAAAACCACACCACACAAACCCATAACACTGGGGAATACAGTAATATAACTAAATAGCTTAATAGTCACTAAAACTAGTCTCCTCTCCATATGACTACAATATAAAGTTACATTTTTCTCCATAATCTGGAGAACTAGAGTATTGATAGATGCCCATTCTTTTAACCATGGGAGGGTTGTGAGGGAAGAGGTTGAAACAAGGAACCTGTGTCTTTACTCTTTTGAGCAATGGCACAGAATCTCCATGAAGGGCTCACAACACTGTTACACGGAATATGTAACTTGATTAGTTCAGTTTCTAAATATGTGGCAGTCATCAGGGTCTTGGCAATTAATCTGTAGCTAGCCCACAGTATCATTTCATGTGGATTTTCAACAGCAATGTTATTAAAAGTCTAAGGATAAAGCTACATGGTGCACAGCAGAGAATTTTGAAGGTTGGCAGCATCTGCTGATAAGTTTGACAACCATTAACTGAGAGAACAGTTTGGGATAGAATCTCAAACCAATCATAAGGTGAGGAATGTACTAAATGTGATTAAATAAATCGGTTTGTTGTCTATGATCTTCAGCAAAAAGAATTTAAACTCCTTCTATTGAATTTGAGACCCATTTTAGAGGTAAGAAATAGAGATAGCAATTTGCTTTTGTCATGAAATAACTCAATGGCAGGATAAAAAAAAAAGTTTGTGCCTCCTGCCCTTTCCATTTGATTATTTACCTCTGAGAATATAAAGAAGGGAGGTGTCAGAAAAAAATGAAAAAGAAACAAAACAATTTAAAAAACAAATCAAATAAAGCACATGAAAAACATCTGGACAGAGTCCGGCAAAGAGAGGCTATAAAGCAGACAGGAGAGACTTACATGGAAATAGAGCGAAGACATATAATGTGTTTAACATGGAGAGAGACAAAAATTACAGAGAACAACAACCAATTCTGAAATGACATATAAATCAGTTTACAAACAGAACCATTTTCCCAGAATAATTATGGTGACAGAATAATCACTGGAGAGCTTTAAGAAATCATTCACTGAGTACTTACATGGGATAATCTAGCAAAGGGGCCCAGGAGACCCGGTTGATCTTAAAGAACAAACTCCTCAAAGCACAAGAACAGTCCAATTCAATGTGTGGAAAGCCAAGCAGGTGTGGAAAGATGCAGGTGGCTCAATGGGAAACTCCTGACAGAGCTCAAACACAAAAGGAAGCAAGTGGAAGGTGATAGCAAGGGTGTGCTCCCCAGGAGGAATACTGAAACTCGGCCTTAGCATGTCAGGATGAAAATTAGAAAAGCTTGAAATTGCATGAAAATCCACAAAATGTGAAAAGCAGCAAGAGGGACTTCTAAACGCACACTGGTAGTAAGAGGATGACTAAGGAAACTGTGGGCCCAAAGCTGAATGGGACAGGGGACTAGTGGTAAAACACTTAGGTCCTCAATGCCTTTTTTGCCTTGGTCTTCACTGGCAAGTACTGTTCTCAGCCTTCCTGTTCCATGTGCCCAGTAGAAGAATCCAGGGGACTGAAAAACTACCCACAGCAGAGGAAGACTGAGTTAGGGACTATTTAAGCAAACTGGGCATACTCAAGATCCTGGGACCAGATTCTGCAGTTTGCCTGTGTTGGAGGATTCCTGGCAACCACTTCACCCAGAACACCTTAAATAAGACCTGATTGGACAGTTCAAGCTTTAAGTTTTAGGCCATTTTAACTACTCACATTACACACACGCTATACAACACGTAGCTGCATCTAATGTCCCACAGTCACTTCTTGGCTGCTGAACAATAAATGACACGGCAAGCCAAAGTGGGAGATGGGTTTTGGCAACATAAGGTTTAATAGGAGACACATTTATAACATACCTGATGTTGTGCAATACTGTGTGATGATAACAAACCACGCAGTAAGAGAGAGGACATCACAGCACCACACAGTTAATTGATGCAATTCAATTTCAGAAAGAAGGACACCCTAAAATTACCTCATGTGCATCCTGCATTTTGTGGCCCTCTCCGGGTAACACCCAAAACAAGACACACATGTGAATGCAGCCACTGGCATAGGTAGAGCCCCTAAGGCAAAGCATGCCCAAGTTCCCCAACAGCATGGTACAGCCACACATCTGGAAAGACTGCTCACTGTGCAGCTGAATCAGAGCACTCCACACTTTCAGGTACTCTTGCACTCACCAATATACAGCACCAAGGACATAACCTATAAGCACAAAATTGTTGCCTACAAATGGCATTGCATAGTTTTTGTCTTAACTTGGTAAGACACCACTTCGGCTAACAAACCTCTCCCATTATGCCACTTACTTTGGATAGTCATTCTGCTGAGATCGGTCAGACTTTTCCCAGCATCCTTTTAAACACACAGCATCAAAATCTTGTGCTTACGGTCTCATTCTCTTTCCATAATAAAAAACTACAGTTTCCCTTAAAAACTGCAGTGGACACTTCATTGCTGGACCAGTGTGTCTCCCTATCTACATCAGATGAGTGACAGGAAGTTTTGGGACAGAAAAAACTCATCAAGTGAGAATTAAGCTGTTTAAATAAAACAGACGGAAGATGCACATACAAAAACACCAAAGCGAAGGCCGCAGCTTGAATTATTGTTGTAATCCTTTGCCACATGCCTACAGAAAGCTTGACAACAGCTAAGCTGTCAACATGCTATCATACCACCCATCCTGCTGACCAATCTTTGTTTTTCTGTACTCCCCCAGTTATCTGTGTCCATCTGTTGTCTCCTGTCTCATCCTTAGCTTGCTAGCTGTTTGGGGCAGGGAACATTTTATGCCCTGCATTTGAACCAGGATTGTGTAGGTGCTACCACAATAGGCAGGGATAATAACAACAACAATAATTAGGTTATATCTTACTATCTTCTTGGGTTCAAATGTTTCCCACCTGACTTCAGAAAAGTGTTCATAAACAATTATTACTTGGTGCAATATGGGGCCTCATAAACAAACAATTACATCCCAACATACCTTCGACCATTTCACCAGTCATCTCTCGAGGCCTGAATCTGCTGAGCTCTCCATATGCTCCAAATGGTGTGTGTGAACTCAGCTCCAGAAGAAGATGCCAGCCTTGCAGTGCAGCAGGACTAACACCCTGCATATAACCCTTAGATTTTCCTTGGACAGAACAAGCTTCCTACACACAAACTGTTGCCTCCTACTTTTGTGTGTCAACCCTGACTCACTTTTAGTACCAAGAAGTAGAGGATATAATCTTCATCCTCCACTCGCTCTGAAAAATGGCAAGAGCCTGCAGTTACAAGTTTATGTAAGAAGGTTGAAAATGGTTGTACTATAAACTGTGCACACATATAGTGTGCAAGCCCAACATTGTCCAAGTTCAACAAGCATATATTCCTAGATGTTCTGCTGAAGGAAAAAGGAAGAAACTTCCTTCTTTGAGGTTTGTTAGGGGAACCAGCTCTCTGCACTGGAGATGCTCAGAAATTCACTCCTAGGCCTGACTGGCTCCAGACAGGCTGTTCATGTAAATCTAAGATTCAGGAAAAGATAGAAGTACCACACCACATAGTATGCCTTGGATTACTTTCCAGTAGCCAATGAAAGGTTTTGCTGAACCTTCAGGAAGAAAAGCCCCATTCCTCAAGTAAACATTCTCTTCTCTGGAAGTGCCATGAGCCCCTTTCACACGTACCAAAGTATAGGTCTTCACTGAATCAGGTGTTAGGCTCCCTCTTCTCAAATCCACTGGGTGGTAACGTGCCCCCTTGCAATGCCTAATCCCCACTACTCTGCTTTAGGTAACTGCAAGAAAAGGTGTTGCAGTAAGGAAAATCCTTTGCCCTCATCCACTACATTTGTTAGAAGAGCACCAGAAAATGACCTTATAGTAACTGTGACACATCATACAAACGCGCAGTGGTTTTTAACAGGTGAAAGCAGAAGTGTAAGTCTTCTTTTCCAACTCCAAATCATTTCTCCAAATCTTCCCAGTGTCAATTAATCAGTAACCAGGATAAGAGTCTTGAATAACTTCTATTTCCTAGTTACAACGATGCAAAAAGCTGGGCCAGCCCTCTGCTTCTTTGTTATCTGCAGAAATAGAAAGGCTTACAGTACTGGATGCTAATGTGACACTGCCAAATGCACAAGCTCCCTCAGGCCTTTCTAGGACATGTACTGTAAAACTGGATCATGCCAGGGGCACAGAAGGTGCTGCATGGGCATTTGCAGAGGGTGCGTTTTGCCCTGGCACTGCCTCCCCTCACTCCCACCGTAACAGCCAGTGAGGGGAGAAGCCTGCCTTTCAGTGAGTGCATGAGTTGTTGGGACCAGACATCAGGAGTTTAGGCAGCCCATTCCCCTTCTGACCTGGTCAAAGCCATAATAAAACAACCTAGATAAAATTTGGTGTCTCCGTCTCATCTGCTCTTAAAACTTCCTGTGATGAGGGCACTACAACCTCCCTCATTCGGAAGCTGTTTTCATGCTTAACTATCCAAATACTCATAAAGCTTTTCCTAGCACCTATCTCCACATCTTCCTTGCTACAAATTAAGCTGATTACTTCTTCTCCTATCCCCAGTGGACACAGAAACAATTAATCACTGTCTTCTTAAAACAAGCTTTTAAATATTGGAAGACTACTTCTCATGTCCCATGCCTATCTCTCTAGACTGAACCAATCTGGTTCCTGGAGCCTCTCCTCGCAGGTGGTGCTCGCCACTCTGGCTGCCCTATCCTCATCTCCTTGCACCCTTTCTGGTTTTGCTGTTCACACTGGAAGCAGTGCTCTGCTGTGGCTTCAGCAGTGGCTGCTAGAGTAAAAAAACTGCTGCCTGTGTGCTACACGTGACACTCCTGTTAAATATACCCTAAAATGAGATTTGCTTTTTTGCAACGTCACCACACTGTTGACTCACATTTAGTCTCTGACTCACTGTAGTGCCTCCCAGATCCTTTTCTGCAGTTCTGCTGCCTGGCTTGTTATGCCCCATTTTACATGTAGGCATTTGATTTCACCTACTCAAGTGCAGTACTTCCCATTTGTCTTCAGTAAATTTCTTCTTATTGAATTCACACCGTTTTCCAGTTTAATAGGTGTATGACCTATGCTGTGCCAAGAAAGCAGATCAACTTCCTGCCTCACGTTACACATCGGCAGCAAAGACAGCATGGAAGGAAGAACTGCTGTGTTCAGGCAAACTTCTTGAGAGTTACTATCTTATCAAAAGCCTATCAATTTGTTACTCCCTTTTCACTCTGCATTTCTATTTGATACACTGTGGTCTTAGTAAAAAAAACAGTAGCTCACTCTAGCTTCATAAAATACATTTACTCAATGAAATTACAATCCACTGCCAAAAAAGTACTGCAACATCCCAGGCACCACATCACTCTGACCCAAGCTAGTACCAAACAGAGCTGCTAGCAACTCATTAACTAGGTTCTATCAACCAACAAGGAAGACAAGGGACACATTTTAAAAACTAATTATATTGAGCTAAATCCTTAAGACTCAGCTCAACAAAATTACATCTTTTGGCCCACTGTTGTTACATATACATACCCTCAGTAAGTATTTGAATAATTACTCATATGAAATCACATCAAAGACCCATTTGTTTCCTTGAATTTTCCCACAAAGCACTTAACATTTGATTCCCAGATATGTAGCAGGTATTTTAAATGCATACACCTAAAATTATATTTTAACATACCCTCTTTCAATTTGCTGCGTAAGCTGACCAGACAAGCCAGCTGATTCCAGGACATCAATGCAGTATCAGGCAGAGTCCCTTGAGAAAGTTGGCCTTAGTCCCATCACAGGATTCCTGCATTCCCCATCTCTGTCCCCCCAAAAAGTCAAAACAGTCAACAATTTAAAATTTCTTTTCTTATGGTCTACAAAAGGATTGCAGTGTGTAACTGGCCATAGTAACAGAACAATTAAAGAAACTGGAATATCTCTCTCCCACAAATTAAGAAGGTACTTGAATGCATCCAGAGAAGTGCAACAAAGCTGGTGAAAGGGCTGGAAGGCATGTCCTGTGGAGAGTGGCTGGGGACTTCGGGGTTGTCTAGTTTAGAGAAAAGGAGGCTGAGAGGCAACCTCATTGCTTTCTACAGCTTCCTGAGGAGGGAAGGGGGAGAGGGAGGTGCTGATCTCTTCTCCCTGCTATTCAGTGACAGGATGTGTAGGAATGGTTCAAAGATGCATCGGGAGGTTCAGACCAGATACTAGGAAACAATTCTTTACAGAGAGGGTGACCAAACACTGGAACAGGCTTCCCAAAGGGGTGGTCGATGCCCCATGCCTGGCAGAGGCATTTGCACAATGCCCTTAATATCCTTTAATTTTTGGTCTGCCATGAAGCGCTCAGGCAGTTGGACTAGATGATCATTGTAGGTCCCTTCCAACTGCAACTACTCCATTCTATTCTCAGATACATGCAGCTTTCCTTTCACAGAACCCGTAATTTATCCTTCCCCTCTACTTGGCACTGGTGAGGTCAAACCTGGAGTACTGTGTGCAGTTCTGGGCCCCCCAGTACAAGAGATGGACATAATGGGGAGAGTCCAACAAAGGGCCACAAAGAGGATTAAGAGCATCTCTCATACGAGGAAAGGCTGAGAGAGCTGGGACTGTTCAGCCTGGAGAAGACAAGACAAGAGGGAGATCTTATCAATGTATATAAATACCTGAAGGGAGGGTGTAAAGGTGACAGAGCCAGGCTCTTTTCAGTGGTGCCCAGCGACAGGACCAGAGACAACAAGCACAAACTGAAACACAGGAGGTCCTGTCTGAACATCAGGAAACACTCTTCTATTGTGAGGGTGACCAAGCCCTGGCACAGGTTGCCCACAGAAGTTGTGGAGCTTCCCTCCTTGAAGATACTCAAAAGCTGTCTGGACATGGTCACCTTTTCTAGGTGGCCCTGCTTGAGCAGGGAGTTGGATCAGATGACCTCCAGAGGTCCCTTCCAACCTCTACCATTCTGTGATTCTGTGGGTTTCACCAGCCACCAACAGGTCAAAAATCTTCCTGGAAAATAATTGCTCCGTGGCTTAATCCATTCCTCTTCAAACGCGTCCTGTTGCTACAGCAGATCCTTCTGTAGTCTGATACTGCAGATGGTGCAAAAAGCAGGCAAGACGGGTTCCTTCTCAGGACAACACTGCCATTTCACTTATTGCCATGATCTGACTGTGATCTTTGCAAGATCACTTTCAGACTTATGCAATGCCCAGAAAGATCAGACAGGTTATTCCCTCCTTTCCATTATTTCCCAGAACTAGTGAAGACAGAAAGCACAGTGGTCAAAATAATTCAAATCAAACTGCTTAATGCCATAAGAATATATTGCTCACATCAGCAGAGAGGTTTATTCCAGATAAGATCTCAGACAAAAAGCAAGGACTCTTATCTTCCCTATGCATCCCTAACACCTGGAAGCACAAAAGGAGGGCAGCATAGCCTCCCACTGGCTCTTCCAGTCTAACGAACAGCAGAGAGTTCAACCACGCAAGGGAGGGAGATATCACAATCTTGTCTCACCTTCCAGTGCTCTGAGGACCAGAAGAGAAAATGTTAAAAGTGCCCATCACAATCATACCCATGTTCAGTGACTGACTTATCCACATGCAGTAAATGAAGGTCAGTTGAGCTACTAGATATCTGCAAGTAATGAGAGCAACTACACCATTATGACTGGTGCCTTAACTTGCACCACAGCTTAATTAATTCATAGATACCACAGTAACTACAAGAGTAGAAAATCAGGGGAGTGCCAAACTGAACAGAAAACCTCTTGAACGCTAGCTTACCCTGAAAAAATCTCTTTTCCATTTTGCTTTTTAATAAAAATGAAGTATTTCATTGCTTGTATTTTGCAAGAAAGTACAGTTGGCCACCTGGTAATTCCTTAGCATGCATCAGTTGAAAACTGTGCAGTTACAAAAGGAACAAGATTCCCCCTTAAAACGAGTGAAAAACTAAGCTTAAGGTGAACGGGTTTTTCTCCAGCCCTTTCCTTGCTTCCCTCCATGACTGGTCATGAAGACAGCTGACAGAAGGTCCTTCCACACATCCCTCACTAGATCCCATTCCTCCACACTCCATTTAGTTTCTGCAGTACAAGCAGATTCCTTTTTCCCCTGAAATCAATGTTTAATTAACACATTATTGGAAAAAAAACAATGGGCTGCAACAGCAGACTGAAATGAAGCCAGCACCTCCCTGCTCTGCAGATACAGTCAGCCCCATCAGACAGTTACCCCGCTGGAGAGTTCTTCCTCTCCTCATCCTCCTTCAGCTGTCAGCAAACATCATGCTCCTGCTCAGTTATCTTCTTTTCCATCCCCATGGGACTCTTTTCCTCCTTAAAAGTGGTTCACAACAGCAGGAAAGACAGCAAGTAAGAGGGAGAACGGGAGCAAGTGCTCTCTGGGTAGCCTCACAGTATGACCAATGCCTCACCTTTAACCCTGCTGTCCCCATGGGAGTAGCACACTGATTCCCCTGACGACACCCCCCATCAACACAGCAATAAGATTAGCAGCACAGCGGAAACAGGACAGTATGCTTTGCCATGAGCAGAGGATGCTTCCAGGGTCAAACTCACAAACAGATTCTGGGACTACGCACAGCTATATGTACCCAAAGGCAGTGGAGAAGCTACTGGCAGCTTCAAAAGGTTTACATCATACCTCCCCCCATCCTCATCAATTATTATTCTATCCCATTTCTTGGCTCTCATCCGGCTGCTGGGAGGTACTTGGATGCAGGGGATGCTGCAGCACTGTCAAGGGCATTATGAGGCAGGCCTAAGCCTTGGGCGCCCTCCCTGCTAAACACACAGGCACACTCACTACACTGTTGGTGCAGCAGGCAAGAGAGTCCATGAAATCCTGGGCTGGGCTGCGCCCTAGTTATGAAGAGAGACATCAGGATCTTTGAAAGAGTCTACTATCCCAGCACCGTCATTCCCAGGATCCAAAGCTACCAGTGTTAATTAATTGCCGTGATGCGATGGATGACAAGCGGCAGGGCCAGGAATGACACATGCAGATTGTGTTTGAAATGATGGTGAGGGACGGCTTAAGGGCAGAGGAAAGGAATTTGGAAAGGACAGGAGCTGAGCACACTACTGAGAGATAACAGGGATGCTGACAGAGTCCCTCTCATCCCTGACATCCCCTTCCCAACACCCCAGCTGGCTCCTGCTGCCAGCATACAAGAAACAGGCAGGGGAACATGCCTGGGAGAGAATTCAGGAACAGGACTCAGAGACAAGGGGGAAGCTCCAAGAGACACAGGGAAGCAAGGCAGATGAAGGGCTAGTCCACTCTGTAGCAAGGGGACACATTTCAGATGGAGTTGAACTTCTGATGGCTGTGAGCAAACCCTCTGCAAAGCCACACAGTGATGCCTGCAGCAGCCCAGAGTCCCGAGAGGCTGCAGGCTTTAGCCCAGACAGAGGACTGCCAAGCTGGCTGCACGGTATACGGTTCCCAACAGCTGTACATAGTGCTCAGAGAGCACCTTTTTCTGTGAATGGCAAGAAAAGAAATTGTATCCCCACCTCCCCTTAAGGAAAAGCACAGGATCTTCCAACACCACTGGCATATTTCCACTAGGAGTCTTATTGCTCAATTTTTCAAGCACACCAGTACAGGGACACTGCACTTCATCCCTACTAGACCTCAGTAAAACAGCACTTGGGCTAGCCCAACCTAAAGTCATGATTTTTCCATGTGCCACTCGCCCACCTCCAGAAAAGGTACAAACACAGAGCACTAAAAATGCCAGCCACTGCCATCCACTCCGCAACAAGGAGAAAGGCAGAACAAACTTCTCCCATGCTGCCTTTCTACAAACACATCTTGGTCTGGCTGTTTGGATTGGTTGTGAGAGGTCAAAACACCATCTTTGATTCTCAGAGTCCTTTACACACAAGAATTGCTTCTGTCTATTCCCATGTGAGGAGAAAACAAAGGAAAGAAAAAGCAAATTACCTGACCCAGGATTATGTAGTGTGCTGGTTTCAAGAAGCTACCAATCCCTCCAGCATCTTGGTTTCTGAAATGCAAAATATCTTCCTCACCACTTGCTGTATGAATTAAGAGCCAACTCTGCTAGATTGACAGACTCTGCTATTAACTAGAAGAGGGGGATGAGGGGGAGAAAACAGCTGATAAAAATTTCCAAAGCTTAACCAAAATTTGGGTAATTTCTGGCTCCAGCTGCATTGGCAATAGTCCCAAAATAAAGCCTGTCTCCTCTTCATGCTGGTGGGGTAGGGGCAGATAAAGTTAGATGCATTTTGTTCTTAAGTTAAACACCATGTCTCTTGAATCGTTGTCAGAGACCATTTCTTATCCTGGCTTTTGGTCACCACAAAGCATCTGGCTCCTTCAGTTTGTTCTTGGCCAGATCACTGTGTGTCCTTATCCTTGATACAGCATATCACAGGTCAGCCGGTATCCAGACATCCACCTGCACATGCCCAGAGTGCAGAGCTGAGGAGAGGGCAAAGGAAAACAGATCAAGGGGGGAAAAAATACTCTCCACTTCTCAAGACAGGTAAACTCAAGAGCTCTGGAGGAGGCTGCAGAAAACAAAAGCAAGTAGTTCAGTAGATCTACCAAAATACCACTGCTCCTACAAGAAACGGACTAAATTCTCCCTTCCCAGGAATATGCCAGACAAGAGGCAGAAGATCTTCTGCAGTTTGAAGGTGTCCTCTAGGTTAAGGGTTGAAATTCAGTCCTAACACAAAAAGAGTTGCCTGCACATGATGGCCTGATGGTTTCAAGCAAGCACCCCTTGCTTGAAAAGGCAGGAAAGTAAGGGAGGGAGGAGGCATACTTATTTCCTTTTTGCCCAGGGACTTAGGTCTTAAAATCCACCATCACTGCTGCCACAAATTACCCCTGGCACCACCTCCCACCCTCTGAATGCTCTGCAGGAACTGAGTTCCCCTCTCCCTTCAAGGATGCAAATCATGCAGGGTCAGGAGTAAATTCCAGTGCTATGTGAAATTCACTCTGCTCCATTGGCTGTGCAAGCTCGAGGAAGGACAAAGCACCACGGTCAGAGACTGCTGAGCTACAAAACTCACATTACAATCATTGAAGTTTACCTACAATAATGGTTTTCTCCAACCTTTCCTATTCCTGCTAACAAATAATTCATAAATGGAGGCTCACTGTGCCACAAGAACACACTAGTACTTTAATCACTAGGGAAATGGAGGAACCATAAAACCAGTGCCCACCTTCACCCTGCAGGGTACCAGGCAGAGTCTCGAAGAGGGAAGCAGGCATGTGGGTCCTACAGCACCCTCTGCCTGCTGCTCAGCTGGCCACTGCTTCATCTTCAACAACAGCCATGGCTGACCTACAAGCACAGGAGCTGAAGCATGACATCCATATCTGAAGTGAATGGGGTAAGGGGAAGGCAGGGAGAGATCAAAAAGTAACTACTGATGAAGCTGGGCAGCTGAAGCAAGATTTGCTCCGGTGAGCACAAAGCACGGGAGTGGGGGAAACTGGTATATCTCCAGGCATCACCGACACTAAAAGTGTGGGGCACTGGATATGCCCCTGCCCCATCTTCCTGGCTGTAGTTTACCATTGCACCTCAAGGTCAGAGAGAAAAGAGAAAAGCAAAAGGCAAACAACAATAGCCCTGGACAGATCTCTTTATTCAGCTTTTGCTATTGCTCCACGAAGTGGAAAGATCCAGAAACGTGGAGACCTCGGAGCAGGCACAACCACACGCAGGAGATGAGAAGCAGTGGCTGGTGGAACCATAAGAGTACCTTTCTCCTCCAGCTCCCTTTTCCTGGGTGTGAGCAGCCTGTGACCAAGCAATGAGGTCCTTTGCACCCAAAGAAGGAGGGTGCTGAGCAGGTCTGCGAGCCTTGGAGAAGGTCCTGGCCTGCCTGAAACCCAGAAAAAGCCTCCCTCTCACTGCCTCGGCTCCCCCACCCCTACGCACCAGTCACCTGCAGCCACCCACTGAGGTTTGCCTGGCCCTTCCCCATGTTCTAGCTGGGGGAAAGGAAGGAAGGGAGGGAGGGAGGGAAGAAGAGACTCTCCTCTTCCTTTGCTCCCCACCCCCCCAGGCCTTTTCCCTGCTCTACTCAGACCCAAAAAGCCATGGCTCTACTGCACATCCTATAACAGAAACACAAGGAGCTTTCCCGCCCCCTCGCGACTCACCACCCTCCAGCCTCCGCCAGGGACTGCATGGAAATGGCGATATTCCTGTATCGTCTGGATCAACGGCATGGATAAGCTCAAAGAGAGCAAGGGAGGATGGCACAGGAGGATGAGACGGGAAGGCTTTGTTTGGTCCTGGCTCCAGTGCAGCCCACCCCCTCTCGCCATTGCAATGCCCTCCAGCTCGGACATGCAGAGAGGCATCGGGAAGGGAGGGGGCCAGGGGTGCTTATGAATTTTGTTTCCCCCATCAAGGGGACGGCTCACTCCCCCGAGCACGCCTGGCTCTGCTGGAGCTCCCTGGAGTAACCTTTATTCCAGTGTGTCGCAAGCATGTATTTCACGGATGGTTACACTGAATCATTATCACCAGACGTTCATTTGACCAAAATAATGTTATTAGCATCGTCAGGTCCATTTCCACCCCCCAATTCCTCCCTCTCCTGAACACACACACTCCCTCCAACCCCCAGGCCCCTGCCATCCACACAGGGCACACCCCTCCCCAATACAAAATCCCATGATGTGTGACACAATGTCCAGGAAAAGAGCGCGGCAAGAGAGGCTGGCGAAATGTATGGACGTGCCTTTGGCATTTACTGCGTTCCCTACCCTCTGCCAATGTTTATCAGACACACACAAAAGACACACACGCAAAAAATCGGAATTAAATCACGGCCTGTCCTACGTACATGACTACGGGTGTATGACTGTGTGCATGTGTGCCTAAGCCGCAGTCGGAGTCCTATCAGGAACCCGAATCTGTGTGGCATGAAGCAAAGGTCATCATGCCACTGTTGTGATGCACTAAAAAAAAAAAGCCGCAGAGCCATCAGGATGTAACACAGAATTTTCTCGTCAAGGGACGAGAAACCTTCGGGGGGGTGGGGGCTGGGAGGAGGAAAGCGGGTGTGCAGATGGGGGGGATGGGGGGAAATGGCAGAAAATGGGGAGGAAAACGAAGAATACAAAGCTCCACTTCGCTAATCCAAGATAGACAATCCATCCCTTCCCCCCTCTCTATGCCCTCCCTCCCCCCGAAATGTTGGTGCAGATGGATTTCTGTATCTTGGTTTTGCAGCAGTGGGTCTAATGACTCCCATACCAAACCCCCTCTGTATTTTAACCCCTCCCACTATTTTTTTTTTTTTTTTTTTTATGCTGGGGTGAACAATAAAGTGTTTTT
>VYZV01043212.1:116929-164589 GCA_013401275.1 Pandion haliaetus | reverse complement strand
TTTTTTTTTTTTTTTTTTTTTTGCCATGTTAGCACTTTCAGTGTCTTTTTGCCCAGAAGTTAATGCCCAAGGTGAATTTAGAAACTGCAGTCCAAACTGTGATCAGATCATCTTGGTTGTGCCAAACGAAGCTGATCTTATCTCACTGGTGACCTTATCCTACTCGAAAGAGCAAAACTCATTACAATAATAAGAAATAGCAGAGATGGGAAAAGAGTAATCATGACAACACCTGGTCAGTACTCCCTTTACCATCATTTCAGAGGATTAGTTCTAAGTTCTTCTCCTGCAAACGTCATTTTTCACTCCAGTGGGAAGTTCAACCTCTAGAGTTATTCTGGCCACTTGCAGGACATATCTGTTTATTCTTGATTCGCAGACCTTTTCCTCCTACTACTATGTTCCATTGCATTTATTTAATAGCTACAGAGCAACCCTACACAGGGTATACAGGAGTGATTTTCTGAGCGCTGCTTTGTTTAGCCGAGTGTACAGGGGACAGAAACTATATAGACACACATTTGAGTGTGTGGCAGTGTATGAAAGGGAGAGCAAGTGCCAAAAACTCTGATGTGTATACCCAGGTGTGTAAGGGCAAACCCATTCAGATGACAGGATTCCTTGTAGGAAGAGTCCATAAGAGGGCTTAAGTAAGAGTGATGTGTGTGCAAATGCTGCAGGAGCACATTCATGGCAAGGCAAGTAGGGAAAGGGAGCATGTTTCATTATATCAACTAATACATTTGGAGAAAAAATGATGCAAGCCCTTCTCCAAGTCTCATACAGTGTTTTCCACTATCTTTAAAAGCATCGTTGTGAAACAGTGTCTTGTACATGTGTATTCGTAGTTAGGAATACATAAGCATAACAACAACAGATGAGACAGATGTGCCTGCACGCTGAGTGTGCAAAGGAAGAAGAAAAAAAAGGAGCGAGCGAGCTGTACATTCTTTCATCCAGCAACATAAAATTTGATGGCTGTCACATTGGCTTTATGTCCTCCACTACCAGATATTAGACACTTACCTATACCTCATTGTAAGACAGACAGTCTAAGACAGAAAAACATCCATTATTATCTCTCATTGTCAACAATCCCACTGTGACCCTGACTCAGTGCTGGCCCAAAAGGAAGAGAACCATTTCTGCAGGCAGCAGTTAGCGTCCAGTGAAATGGTCAAAACCGAAGCCGCAGTTTGGAGTCAACACACAAACATTCTAAGTACTTCCACCAGTTTTGAACTCCATCCTTTCTTGCTTCTTGAGTCTTCTAACTCCATGGGATCAATCCAGTTTCTGAGACATCATAAGCCCCCACTGCGGTAAGACTCCGCAGATCCTTATTCCTTACTACCTCCTCCACTTGAACTCTGCCTCCTCTTCTTATTTCTGAATCCTTAAGATGAAGCCGCGAAAATGAACCAATGACATCACAGTGTGCTTCCCTGGCAACAAATACCATGTCATACCTGCTTGTCCATCAGCAGGGTTGGGTAAGAATAGGAATTGATGAGTACTAAAAGAGCAAGAGCATAGAAAGACATGCAATCAGAGAAGCTGGATTTAACATGAGTGAAAGATAAACATTTGTTTAATAAAATGCTCAGATAACGCATCCACAGGACCTACTCCTTGAAGAGCTCCAGTAGCTTCTCAAGTAAGATTAAATATTATTTCCACTTTGCCCTTGACCCCTTCAATGACCCTGAAGTCATAGAATCATAGAATTGTTTAGATTGGAAAAGACCCTTAAGATCGAGTCCAACCATCAACCATGCCCACTAAAGTACAGATACCTTGATTCCTCAACACCAGTGGTGCAAGATAAGAACATTCCCTGCTGTAACCACTAGATAACACTTCTAACAATGTAGGAAACACAGGCAGTTTGGGGGTTTGGATCTAGTCTTGTGTTCATTCTTCAGGATCAGTCCCTAGCAATCTCACGTCAAACACTTACCTGTAGCTGGCTGCTTACCCACACAAGACAGAAACCCTCCCCAGCCAACAAGAGCAGGTGGAATAAGGATATCAGTGCAGAACAACAGCATCACTGCAGGACAAGACAGGCTGCCCTCTCCTTCTCTCAAAAAGCAGCCCCCTCACACCCACCTCATGACTAAGCTCAGATCTGCTCCACAGTCACTGAACTGTAGGTCTCCCCAGCAGAATTTCTTTTATCCCATGAGCTCCTGAAAGATGCTCACAGGCATCTTTTTATAACTAACTGATCAGTTGGGAAGCTCTCAGGACAAGGAACAACTGCTGTAGCGAGTGCCCTTCTAATGGTTAGGCTACCTCATTTTAAAACCTTATGCACCATTTTGGATAAACAAGGTAAAATGAAGCAATCTGTTATTTTCTCTACTCACATGCCAGACAAACACAAGGCCAAAGATTGTTTTGTCCATGGGAGGAAGTAATTCTCATTCACAATCAGATGACAATAAACATCTTTGTTTTGCGTGAGTCTATAACTTGAAGATTTAAGGTGAAATGAGGTACCCCAAACAGGACTCCAATAAAACTGGGGTGAGGAGGGAAAATTTTCTCCCTGCTGCTATAAACAGTGGTGGTGGTGGGAATTTTCTAGCATAAGCAAAATCCACCAGGGAGCCAAAAAGAGCAAAATATACCTTCTTTCCACTTAGTGAACACTATTTTTGACAAAAACCTTTTAGCCTGTGTTTAATGATAGGTGTGGTGTTTCTCCAGGGCAAGCTTAAAGCATTGCTTTTGACCTTTAAAGCACTATATGCTCCTTTTTCAAAGTTAATAGGCATTAGATATCCATACTATTTAAGTACTTTCTGAAAATCCTACTGGGTACCTATCTTGGAAAAAACAACCCTAATTGAGTTCTGAAAACCCAGCCCAAAGTGGCTTGGGTCTCATCACCTGTTTTCTCAAAGGAGGTTAAGCCAATACTGACTCCCAACCACACAAGCCTGACCATAATGAACTGGCAGCCAGGACTCTGCCCTACACTGCTTGTAGGACTGTGTCTTCCTACGTGTCCCCTCCGCACCTAGTGAAAGGCTTTGACTGATGCTGTGAGACTGTCAGCAGGCCTTTTTTGTCCACTTACAGATTCTGCATCCACCACTGTGTATCAAGGCATATTCTTGCATTTCCAGGGCTCAGCCTAAGCTTTAAGACAGGCAAGTTGGAAAGCTAGACAAATGCATATATTTGAAAAAGGGACAGCAAAAAAATGGAGGGCAGTTCGCCTTCTATAGCCTGGCCCCTGTGTCCCAGAGCAAATACAAAGCTTGCTTTAGGGCACCATATAAATTGGTATTATAAATTCAGATGGTGCACCAGGGAATGCCTCATTCTGTATGATTGGAGTCATTCTCAGGAGCAGTTCAGGCACTCAGACTGCCACATGCAACTGCTGCCCCAAGGGCTGCCATTACAGATGCATTATTACAAAGCGCTGCAATAAAGCATGAACTAAAACAACTTCATTGAAATGAAGATTAATACAGAACATGTGTTCACCTCCGTACACTCAGAAGGAACAGTCCAGCAAACACAAGCACCACAATGCTGAGGTTGATGGGCTAGGGGAGCAACACAACTGGCCAACCGCTGCTATTGCTGAAGGCAAGCAATACATTTCCATAGCATCTTTTAAACATCCACAGATGGATTTAATGCAGCAGCTGTGAAGCAGAGACTGAGGCAAGCAAAACATGTGAAGTGCTGAAACATGCAGAAAAGTAAGCTGTGTCCAAGGCAGAGAACAGAGAGGGATGCTTCAAACCTACAGAAGCAATACCACTAGCTGCAGAATGATCCATGCCTTTAGTTATCACAGACTTCAGTGGATATTGATGGATATTCTCAGCACTTCAAAGTGTCTCATCCACATGAGAGTTACAGGTGAAAAAGATCAGCTAAGGTGATAGTTCATCTGTTCCCCTCACGACCAGAGCAGGATTATTCCCCATGATCTATTTGTTGGTGCCACTGCCGCCTCACTTAAAATCTCCCATGCTATACAACACTCACTACCTCCCCCTTCTGATGCCCTTTCAGAGCCTCATAAATTTCACCATTGGCATAAACTGAGGGCCATTACATCTATATATTTCCCTGCTCAAATTAAACTCATGATACCCTGTTATGGTTTAATGGCCCAACTTTCATGATTCCTTTTCCTGCTGTAGGTTTTTCATCCTTCCTTTCCTTGAAATCGTTGTAAGGCTCCTATCAAAAACCAGCTGTGACTACTGACTACAGGTCCCAGTGGATTCCTTCCTTCATTCTATCAACCAAGTCAGCCCTGAACTTACAGTAGTAAGCATAAAGGCATCCAGGATAGACACAATCCATCACATCCAGAATAAATAACTCGGGCAATCCTGGAATGTACTGAGTACTCCTAGATCCCTTTGAGGTCTGAGACATGACCCTGTGTTAAAGCATTGAGGGTGAAAGGTAGCACAACATCAGGTCTTACTAAGAAGAAAAAAAAAAAAAAAGCACAGGGAGAGGGGACATGGCATTTCATGACATAAAACAAAGGTTTGGAGGGGTAATATAGCAACCAAAGTAACAGATCCATGATTAATCTGCATGATGATATTTGGCACTTAAAGGAAAAAGCAACAATCTTCCCAAGGGCACACCTCACTGAACAGACTTTGACCCTGGGGAATCAACTGCACCCAAAAGCTTTTATTTATCCTTTAGCAGTGCTTAAGACCTCATAGGAGGTCTGTCTTTGGCATAACACCCAGATAGGCACATTGTAATGGATGAAACAGGTAGTTAAAAAAAAACCAAACAGAAAGTCATGCGTCTGTGTATGGGCTAGAAGTGAGTGGGGGAAAAGGACTAATTAGAAGTAGAGAACAGATGCCCCCATGATGCTGGCATATCTATTGCTTTCTGTTTCTGGAATGAAAAAATCATTTGTCATAAAAATAAATTAACTGACATCAAATATTTAAATTAAAAAAAAAGAAAGAAAAAAAGATTGAAGGGGAGATAAAAATACACAGTAAACAAGCAAAAGCTCCAGTTAGCAGGTTTGCCTTTCCTCCCCAAGCTGACTGGCACTGCACCAATGCAACTCAGAGAGAATGAGTTCTGCTGCATGCAAACGATTCCTAACAGAGCTAAAACTCTGCACTAAACATGGATGAGCAAAGGTTTGGCAGCTGCCTTTAGACAAGGCTGCCATGTCACTACCCATTCAAAGGGCAATACTGTAAAGAAATGGGTATGAATTATATTATTTCACAGCAAGGTGCCATCCATTCCTCCTTGCGCTGCAATTTTATATCCCAAAAATAGAGTAGCCTTCACAGCCCTCCCACAGCGCACCTCTCACACCACCACAAATACAGCTCCATAACAGTCCACTGCCACCAATATTCCCCTGACTGAAGACGACTTAATAAAACATTCTTAGAAGCCAATTAACATGGCTTATAATTAAAAAGGAGCCAACGTTAAGCTCCTTCGAATTATTGCTATCTCTCAGCTCTCCACACTTCTACTAAACCAGACACCACACTACATCCCAGGATGGATCTGTACTATGTCTACCTCTCAGTGGAGAACTCTGCAGATCTCTGAAATGACAGGATTTCTTTTATGATTTTAAAACACAACTTCATGGACGTACAGATCTTTTAGATTTAGACCACATATAGAACCCAACAATGCTCCATATGTTGATGTCTAAATGACTGCATAGACCCGATTCCTGTTGTGCAGAAAGGTATGTGAATCCTTATGCAGGCTTAATACAGAAATTTAATGGTCATTCTGTAACAAGCAGATTCCTACTAGGCAAAATGCTGTTTGGACGTTTATACTTAGTGTTGGAGGCACTGAAACTTTCCACATTTCAGATCTAGGATCAGGATATGAACTGCAATAAAACAATGCTTAAATGATGCGGTGGTGCCTCTCAGCATTGGCCTCTTGCATAAACAGAAGTCAGAATCTTCCTGTAGGAACTGATCCTTCAACTGAAGGGCAGAAATAGTCAGAATACCCACCAGGTCTGCAGTTGCTACGTTTCTTAATACCATCCTAATAAAAGAGAAGGTTTCCGATGGGTTCTAATTAATAAAGTTCTGCCTAGCCTGTCACTGTCTCAGCAAGAGGCCCCGGGGGTTAAGCCAAGGGAACTATTACAACCCCGACACAGCTAGGCAAGTGTCAGTCACAGCTGAACTGCAGTGTCTTGAACATATTGTGCTCAACTCTATGCAAGGAGTCACAGTGATCATATAAAGCATGCTTATGACCACCCCATGCACAGGCAAATTCCTAACAACAGAAGACTCCATCCTTCTCCCATCCAGCTACAAACCACAGCTGACTGTTAAGATAATGACCTGCAGACAGAAGACACTGATTATCTTGTCCCTTTTTGCCAGGCACAATGCTAGGAGTATAGCTCAATCTACTTGTGGCACTCCTGATCACCACTGCAGAAGCAGCCATGTCATCTCCAAGTTCATCACAATATCTGCAAGGATGATGCAGAAAGTGCTGCATCACAAGTAAATTATTCTGGTTTGTCTGAAACAGAGTTTTACTGGGCTTATCAGTATAACTTCAGAAATCTTGTTAAACAAGCAAGTGTTATAATTCCCTGTGTAGATGCTTGCTGCAGAATAGGAGCTGCTTTTTTGTTTTCCTTAGCTTAAGCTCCTTCCAAAGTGATGCAAGCTGACCTGTGAAAAGTTACCTTATAAAGAAACAATGAAGTTATACTAGCATATCAACTTAAGTTCACACTTATACACACAAGCATCACTTCTCCAGGCAGACAATGTATTAGATAAGGAACTTTCATAGCATTATCAACAGCAAAATGGAAAGAAGCTACATCAGATACCAGCACTGACAGAGAATTGGGGTCATGTCCTGGGTCTTATCTCCTACCTCTGGAAGGAAAGAGTGGTTTGGTGTCAAGCCGAAATGACTGAGAGCTGGAACTTGACAGTCCAAACACCTGCAACCATGGCTATAAGCCAGTCTCCTTCTCTGTACCTCATCTTATCCAACTGCAAAATGAAGAACACCTCTCCAACCCCTTCCCAGGTATTTTACAAAGGTTAAATAGTTAATACTAAAGATAGCTTCTACAAACAAAAATTAACGGAACACTGTATGTGAAAAATCTTTTGAGGAGACATATGAGTTACTACCCTGTCCATTTTTTTAGTTTTCTTTTTCAAAAGAAGTTACTTACAGATACATGCACCAGTTTTACATGTTGTGGGCTCTTTGGCAGTTTTGGAGCTAGAAACCGGGCTATGCTCCGTCTCTAAAGACCTCCCATATTAACAAAAGTTTCCCTACTGTAAAACATTCAGAATTACTCCTTCTCTCTCCCTGTCTCAGAAAAAAAAAGGCTCTTGTGAGGGGTTATGATGCATCTTTAATGATAGAGCTGAGAGAAGCGCCTGCCATACAAAGAAGCTAATCAGTCAATCAAGAGCCAGCTCACCAGACAAAAGCCGTCAGTGCCTAACTGCTCAGTCTCCACCTGTCCAGGGGAACAACAAAACAGCATGGGACATGCCTGACAATTGAGTGCAAAATAGCACTTATATTTATATATTTCTAAGCATTAAGGGGGCAAGTTGTTGCTGCAAGTTAACATTTTCAAGAATAAGAATAACAAACCCAGCACCACACATGTACTGATGTGCATTTGAAATAAGGCTAGTGACCCTCTTATCTTTTTGAAACAGCACCAATCCTCAGGATACAGGAGGGCAGTAGGTGAGAATTGCTTTAATTAGGCTAGCTGGAAAATCCTTTGCCATAAGCTTGCCAACCTAGATCAGTTAAGTGAATGGTAGTTTAGAGAAGGAAATACATCTCTTAAAACCAAAACAGGCAGAGCTGTAGGAACCGTATGGCTTTGTATTAGTGAGAGCATAAAGGTCATGGTCTTTATTTCCTGGGCCCGATACCGCCTGACTGAACAGGCAGAGGCAAACCACACTCTCCTTATCTGCCTCAGTTTCCCCAGCTAGAAAAGGATAATGAAACCTACCTAGATTATAAAGGGATGATTGGTTTTGCAGCTGGCTTCATTAATATTCATAAAGTCCTTGGGGATCCTTGCATGAAAAGCGCTGCCCAAGTACTGACTGTTAAAATTTGCCATTTTGCTGAGTGCCCTCGTAAAGAACTTCAAATTTTTTTCCAACTCTCTTCAAACAGGTGGGTGTTTGGCAAGCCCTGGCATACAAAGAGTTTATAAAAGCACCAGGTGGCTTAAAATTACTCGCATGATATTCCGCGGTGGCGCGCAAGGCTGAACGAAGGCTGCGTGCTGCCGGCTCCCGCCGGGCGCTCAGTGCCCCTCTCCGTGGTGCTGAATTCTGCCGGGCGCTCTGCCGCGCCCCGCCACCGCCCCGCGCGTCGCTTCTTGCTGCCATTCTCCACGGCTCCGCCTTGACGGCCAGGCTCCCATCAGTACCCTCTCCGTAACTGGAATTCACTCCACGTTATATGCAGGCTGGGCTGCATCGCAGAGGTACCGCGACTAACTCTGCAGTGTGTGGTTGGATCGTTTCAACAGGCAAACCTCAGCTACAAGTCTAGATTCTGTTGCTTGATAGCGTATCCCAGCCTGCCCTCCCTCGCTGGGCTGATTGCTCCCTGATGGGAGAGGTGGCTCAGGTCACAACTGATCCGAGATCTCGCCAGACTTCACGGTATGGGCACCTTTCCTTCCACTTCAGTCACGGGGAGTTCTGCGCCTGCATGGGTCCAAAGCTTTCTGCATATGGAAGGCTGCTGTGGAGCACTTTGAACACAGCTTTATGCACCCTGAAGCGTGGCCTTACTTAAAGCCTTACTCATTGTCCATTCCTATGGCAGAGAAAGGCAAGAGGAGTAACTGTGTACTCTGGATTGAAAAAATATATATTTTTGTTTTATTTTATTTTTACTTGGAGGGCTGGAAACAGAGAGGGATCTCTGCCCCCAGCTTACCTGTCTTTTCTTTTTATTCTGGGTCACCACCTATCTAGTTATTTTTATGATTACAGGGGCTTGGGCCAGCAGCAGGCCTCAGAGAAGCTATGCAGCTGTTCTGCAGAAAATAGTCTGAAAAATAGGGGGAAAACGCACCTCATCTCTTTCATCAAAAAGCAACACTTGGGTGAAAATAAGCATAGGCTTTCCATGGCCTCAAGTTGTGCCAGGGGAGGTTTAGATTGGATATTAGGAAAAATTTCTTTACTGAAAGGGTTGTCAGGCATTGGAACAGGCTGCCCAGGGAAGTGGTGATGTAACCAACCCTAGAGATATTCAAAAAGCATGTAGACGAGGCACTTCAGGACATGGTTTAGTGGGCGTGGTGGTGTTGAGTTGACAGTTGGACTCGACGATCTTAAAGGCCTTTTCCAACCTAAACGATTCTATGATGTGCACTCCACAGGTAGGGCTCACATAACAGGAATACCTACCTGATCAGAGAATCGTAGTGCCAACCAGCAGGAAGAGGGGACAGGCCAGCTGCCTAACATACAATACCCTATACAAGAACCAAGTTGATACTTTGTTCATGAAATATACAGTGATTAGCCCCTCGTTCTGCCCAATCTCTACACTCCACCATAAGCAAGGACAGCAATGAGCGGAAATGCTCTATTTCCCACCAAGTCTTTTGAGGCTCATTGAATTACCAATTGTTTCTTAACCCTGGATATTTATGTCCTTTCCTTGTGGAAAAGGACAGCAACTAAAACCATAATCCCCAGCACAAGGAACAAACCAAACCTCCCCAATCTTGTACTTCTCTCAGTGACCACTTCTAGGCACGAAAAGGCAGCTGGGAAAGTACTTCCCAACCTCACAGAGGTGATATTAGAGTAAATTCATTCATGTTTGTAAGGCTCAGATATTACAAGAATGCCGGTCATAGAAAAAGCTTATCAAGACAATTAAATACAGGGTCCTCAGTGCCTACCTCTAATCTTGGGAACTCTGAGGATGGGGAAGAAAGATAAATAAAATCACACTTACTCTGAGGGTTAACTCAGTGTCATGGCTAAAATCCAAACTCAGTAATTACATTCTGTCTCCTGAGTGTGCCCTTGAAGTTTCTGCTAAACATGTGACTTTCCTTTACTTCCTGTTGCCAAGTTTTATTGTGTGTGCCTAAGTATCAGCTGTACCCACCCATATGACCTGATTCACACTGCTGGAAGAGGAAAGTTTTGTTCACCCCCCACTCTGAAATCTTTTGATGAATGGTCTTGTTGCATTTTCATACCTCACATGACTTCCAAAGGCATTTTGCTAGAGCCATTTCACTATCAGCAGCAATACTGTATTTGCTCCATAGCACATTTTATAAATACCCTTTCCCGGTAACAGCAATACCACGAGTGTGCCAAACCTCTAATATCCATAGCACACCTCTTAATATTCCCTTATGTAACAGAGATGCTGAATAGGCTGAGAATATGTTGGCAGTTTGTTTTCAGCATAGGGTTTAAAGGTAAAGTTTGGCATCACAGTCATTCCCTGAACTACAGCAAGGGCCTATAGAAACCCAAGACAAAAATCTCCTTGTGATACTAACAGAGCCATGAATTGTCTCTCATGGACACTTTCATACATCTCTTTATTGTATATTTACTTAGGCTTCCTTCTTTAAAGCACATTTTCTCCTAACAGGAAACATGTTTTATACCCCTCCAACATTACTCCAGAGAAGCCAGGATGAAGACTAAGCAAAGACAGCATCTGTTTCTCACAGGCTACTTGATTTTCCTGGAACGCACCCTAACCTTAGAAATGCTTGGAAGGCATTGGTGATTAGGGTCTGCTCAGATCAGGAATCCAGGAACAGAGGATCCTTAATCCATAAGATTTAAAATGGCACTGGGGCAGAGCAGGGGGGAGAATAAAGAACAAACTTGCTTCCCCCAACTAGATCTCAAACCTTAAGGGTATACAGGTACCTTATTCAAACTGAAATAGATTACAGTTAGCCACTTGAATATAAAAAATCTGGGCCCCAAAGTCTCTACTCCCTTTTTCACTTGACATCCTGGACTCTGCTAGCCAAGATACAATATCATCTTATAAAATCCTGAGACTCACAAGCAGAAGGCTTCCAAAAGATCCCAAAATACACACATCCAAGCAGACTACCTGCATTTCCTGGAAGCTGCAAAGCAAGAGAACTTCATTCTGAAGTTAAATAAATTACCAAGGCTTTTTTTTTTAATCTAGTATTAAGCAGCAAGTGGGAAAGGTAGCTTTTCACTACCTGAAAAAAAATAATAAAAATAACGAAGTCTAGTTCTTATAAATGTTTTCCATCCACACAGTCAGTAACCTCCATTAACAGAAGAGAGGTCTGTCTTGCAATATGACATTCCAAAGTGCTGAAAACACGCAGGTCCATTTAGCTTTAATAAAAGCTGTGGGCAACAAAACAAAAATTAGACCAGAGCTGTCTGACAGTATTTTGCTATACTGGGGGCAAGTAATTGCCTTCATCCATACCTGAAAAGAAGCCAGCTGCCATATGTAACTTGGCATCTCAAATGACTTCAAGCTTGAGTTCATGCACTAGCTACACAGAAGGATGCTCACCTGCTCTTGAAGGAGCAAGGTGAAAAAGGCACTTGAAATCCACCCTTCTGAACACAGGCAGAGAAACAGCTGCAAAAGACCAATCAGCATGTTTTAATTTCTTACTTGCAGGAACAGCTACGAGGGAGAAAGGGCAGCTAGTCTTTTGTGGCTCTTGGAAGTCTCCAACTGAAACCAGTCAAGGGAGGCACTATCTGGACTATTAAGTGTCTATGGTGTGCATTTAGCGACTGGAAGATGGATACTGCTAGTGACTAGCCACAGTGATTCAGGAGATAACAAAGGCAGCTGACTCCAACACCTCAGCACTAAGTCCTACTCCTCTGAATTGCACCCACTTTTTCATAACTTCACCCCCCAAGTCAAGATGCCTGTTCATGCGATCCAGACCCACTGCTGCCACCTGTAAAAATGAAATCCATCTCCCTAGGAAATGCTGGAGATGTCCCACACAGCTGAAGTCCTTTGGCAGTAAGAGTAGAAATGCTCAGCTGTTCTAGGACAATAAAGCACAATGACAACACAGACTGACATGGAACATTCTCTCTCCAAGAGAGCATTGTTCTGCTTTGCACCTTTTTCTCCTATTTGCAATACAACCCCAATTCCATAATGTCAGTAAATGACCATTTTCCATGCTTGACTCAGACTGGCTACAGAAATGCAAAGGCAGGAGCTACATAAAGAAGTGACATAAGTGAATGAGCCATCTGATGACTGCTTACTAGAAGAGAACAAGGAACCTTGTGATCCCCCCCATCCCCCAGTTTTGTCACTGTACTATACAGAAGGCTAGGATAATAAAGTCATAGCACTGCACACTCAGAGGATTGATGTAAAATTCTGCAAGACATCATACACCATGTTCATACAGGATAGCTCTCTAACTAGCTGAAACAGGCTCCATCCTTGCTTTGTTTCCCTATGTTGCCTCATCTCCCCTGTCGGACTTTGCTTTGCCTCAGTAAGCTCCTATTGTTCACAGCAGAACATGAAGGTTGATGAATTTATCCTCACATTACTCTCTGGAAGGCAGGGAAGTGTCAACTTCTCATCTGCAAAAGGGTGATAATTAAATGCTGAGAGAATAAATGACTTGCACAAGGTCACTTGGGAAGTATGTGGCAGAGCTGAAAATTAAATGCAGATCTCCAGAGCTGCAGGTCAGGGCCCAGAACACAAAAATCTTTCTGCCCTACTGGCACAGTGGAGATCAGACTCCCAGCATATCATAAAGCACTCTGTAGGAATGCGTGTGTTACAGGAAATGAACCGAACTTCTTGTGTGCTGTTTATCTGTAGGAAGAACTGTATAAATTTCAAAGAATCAGGTAAATATCAGAGATCAAGGAAACAGGAAAGCAACACAGAATCTACCTGAAGAGCTATGAAATGCCTTTTCATCATCTTGTATAAGGCAAAGATGCCTATGTAGGCTTCTTCTGTTGGACATACCACTAGTCCAGGGGAGGATCTGACATCAACACTGTGTTTAGTGTGCAGAAATCACAAAATGCAGTCATGGAGTTATCTTTCCAATTGAACATAAGGCTTGTTAACAGATTAAAGATTTTAGTAGTGCTAGATTGTGTCAGGGTTACAGTTTAATAACTATGTGTCTGCACCTTCTTGTCGTCTTGCTTGCTATGCAAACTCCTGCTAAGCACCTTCTTCTAAACTTCCTTCTCTTCTTTCATTTGCAGATGCTTCCCACTGAGGACATGACCAGATTTATCCCTTTACATGCATGTAACATGCTTCCTTTGTATGTCTCCCTAAAAAGCTTTCTACCCTAAGGCTTTCAAAAGGAAACAATCATCTTCGCTGGTAGTTACACAGGTCCTCCTTCTTGTGGTTTTTGAAGCTAGGAGTGACACAACACATATTCCCACTGTCTCCACAGAACTGGAGGGGAAATGTAGGGGCACTATAACCTGTAAAGTCTCCTTAGGAAAACAATGGGGTGTCAGGAAGATGGCAGGGCAGCAGCACAGGGCTGAGCTGCTATGAAAGTGGCACTGGGCAAGGGGGAGGTGCTTTTGAAGGCACCAAGAGGGGAGCAGGTAAAAGAAATGGCAGAGAGCTGGGAAAGGAAGAAACAAACTCATCCAGGTGGAGACCTGTACCAGTCAGGTCCCAGATCCATCTTTGATTTCAGAAAAAACAGGCAAAGCACAACAGTATTCTGCAATTCCTTGACTGTTGTTGCTGCTTTGTGAGAGGTATCAGTACCACGATGGATTTTGGTGGCCCTGCCCATCACTAATCCCAGGTGTCTGCCTTATCTCAGCAGTGAATCTTCCTCATGTCTAATGCATGTAGCTACACTGCTTTGCTGCTGCCTGAACTCTGCTGTGAAGTCCCAGAGTGGTCCTTGTTCTTAATGTGTGCACAGAAGAAAGCAGATGGGTAAAGCTTACTCTGACAGTATCAGTAATAGTTGGGGTAATAATAATAATAAATCAAATGCTGTCATCACAGTTCTGGCAAATTTCTACTGATTTCACAGAATTTGTGTTTGTATTCAAAAAAGTTCAAATCACAAAGTTGTGACATTAATTCCCAGATTCAGCTGGACAGCTCAGCTTTTTGTATTACATCCCAGTTTCCACATAATTTCATGGTGTTTCATCAGAGAAAAATATTTGGAAAAAATTCTAACTATAATATTTTTGTTCCAGACACACTCCACCATCAAAATAAGTGGGTATTTGTTTTGGTTTTTTTAAAAGCAATATAAACATTCATGGTCAGGAGAAGTATCTAGAGTAAAGAAAAAGATCAAATGGCTATAAATTATAGCCCAAAGAGGATTTTAACAACTGTAATTTAATTTTCCTAGTTAATTAAAGTATTGAGGAAATTTTCACCCTGAAACAATGCATTTATTGCTCTGAAAGAACTGAAAAACATAAGTTTTTATGTTCCTAGACTTTTTTTTAAACTGTTGCTGAATACTCTTAACCCAGTCACTAGAGGGTGTCATCAAATTACAGCTCTGGAAGTACAATCAAGTTAGGATCATCCCAAAGGTTTAATTCATCCCAAAGAGCATCTCCAGATCAGACATCCGACTGTTCTGTATAAGAACACGACTTTGCCCTCTGTTCTTGTGTGAATACTGCAGAGCATCCATAGACAAAACTCTGCTTTACTGCCAGTGAAGAGTACATGCTGCTGCCCTGTCTTGCTCCTGCATTCACATAGAGATTTTGGTTAAAAAGAACATAAACAAAGTCAATATCCCTAAAGCTTTTCTTGCCCTGTTCTTGGAGGATGTCTATGCTGGTACATGAGGATAATTTCAGACATTTTTATTACTATCTCAGCAGTACAGCACTGTACCCCTATCAGTTCTATGTAACCACTGCACACTGACTCCAACTGATTACATCTGTTTACAGGGCCTATACGCAGATAAATTTATAGATCTTACAGACAAGAACTACCTACGGCCCAGAGGTGATCAGTGGATTTTGCTGCTAGAATCAAAGCTGCATACTCCCTTCACAGCAACATCTCTGCTAATCAGAAAGTGAAGAAAGGCTCACCAGGCTGGTATCATTAGGGAACACACCCCCTCCTTAACAAATACTTCCTTTTTGTCCTTCTTCCTTCTCCTCCAAATCCACTGTTCTTAGCCCTAAGAGACAAATTTCTATAGGACTCCATGGAACAGCTATCCAAAAGAAACAGAAAAAGCTAAACCCAGTAAGATTTGATGAGCAGCCAGGTCAGGACTAATAACCTCCATGGAAGAAGAAAACTAAAGTACTTTCAGTACTGGTAGGGCAACTATCACAGTAAGGACTGCTGGTAAGGGCTCAGGTCCAGCAGATCTCTGTGGACAATCCACAAATGACAGCTCTGATTGCCCCACTGCAGATACTACCCCAGTGGATCTTACAGCCATGATTGACAATGATAATAAAATGGGACACCCTCCCTGGAGGCTGCTACTTTAACTGTCCTCTAAGCAACAATATGCATACCATAATGGGAGAGCATAAACATTATCAAAAGAGGAGCTGTGGGAGCCAAGCTGAATGCAGGCATACACTGCCTGATGGACCACCAGATACAATGCAATGCAGCGTCCTGCTCAGTTCAGAAAGATATGTTCCCAAGCGTGTGAAACAGACACAGAATGCCTGCATAGATGCACTGATTTTGACACCATGAACATACTTGCACTGTGATAAAAGGAGGGAGACACTGCAGATGGGGAAGCAAAGTCTCCACATTTCCATGGCACATTAGTTTGAGGGGTCCCGCAGGGTAGCACGGGGAGCATGCATCATTTTCAACCTGCCAGCCCCAAATGTGCAAGGCATTGTGTGACAAAGACCCAAAATTAGGCACATAAAAATGACTAACTTTCAAATCCTGGGCATTTCTCTCTTTGGTGTAAACAGCTTTTCCTGTTCCTGCAGTTTCATTATTCTTTGCTTCTGAGGGAAACAGATTTTGATGATCCCAGTGGAAGAGCACCAAACTTTGGATGGGAGTCAGAGCTTTGAAACCAAAGTGAGCAAGGCCCCTGCAAAATGAAGTAAAACTGAGAAGTACAGGCACAGTCACAGCCCCCTTTTCTTCTGTAATTTTGCCTTCAACATGCTCATGCTTCCCAGAGAGGAAGGCAGGCACACAATGATGGCTTCACCATGGCTTTGCTGGGATTGGCAGCTTCACACTACATGAGTATCACCCTCCCCTCTCCCTGATCTCCCACTTTTCACCCCCTGGTTAAAAATTAACCCTGCTCTACCCTCCCCATCACACTCTTCCCCTCTCAGATGTTCTTCACCATCTCAGCCTTTTCCTCACCTTTTGCCACCTTCTGCCCTCCATGCAAGCCTGTTCCCAGCCTTTCTCACTGCTCTGACCTACACATCTCTTTGCTCTCCCCCTCCTCAGCCTTAACCCCTCTCTTTCTAACCGCTTAGCCCCAACAACTTTCTTTGCTCTCCTCACACCTACAGCTGTAATTCCATTCTCTGCCCTCCTCCTCCCATCAGCTGTACTCCACTCCCCAACCCTCTTGTTCCCTCAGCCCCTGTTCCCTGCCCCACACCTCGCTTTCCCTCCTCAGTTCCCATGTAGGTGTCTGTCAGGCTCTCCCCGCTTCACTCTGGAATCATCCCTTCCACTAGGTCCAGCTTGCCACCTTTTGTTTACACAGTCAGGTCTTCACCCACCAGCTTTGCTTCTAGATCTGCCACGTTTAGAGAGTCACCGTGACCTACTTAAGTTCCCTGACCTAGTTATAGCAGAAATGCCAATTCTAAACACTTGAGAAAAAAGGGCAGCAGGAGGAGGGAAGTACTATCATCATTGTTTGAAATGAAAACAAACCTACAGCAAAGGGCTGCTGAGTTATTCCATCTCTGGCCATTCCCCAAGGAAGCAAGATCAGCAGTTCACTTGATATTGCAATGCCAGTCTGGCCATGGATAATACAAGTCTAGAAATTACCTGGAAAGATGGTCTGTAATCTCTTGTCAGCACCCCATTTTCTTTTCCTTATTCCAGCCTCTTTCTTTCTAGCCATGCTCACCCAGGGCTTGTCTTCAGCTTCACCCAGGAATTCCATAGCAACTCTACTTTTGCCCACCAGTCTTCCTTGCCTGTGAACCCAGGCCACAGCAGCCACCCGTTTGCTCAAGAACAGCATTTTTGCAGCTGAGCTTCATTTAGAAATCAAGCAATGCTCTGCATCTGTTTGGTTGACCTCCTCAGCCCTTTTATTCTACGTCAGCTGTTGTCACAGCTGTCTTCTCCTTTCCACTCCAACCTGTGCTATTCACCCACCTTGCTCCTCTACCTGGCTTGGTATCGCACTACTGCCTAGGAAACCTGACTGGAAATAGCAGATGTTCTCCAGAACTAGTCAGGGGGTCTCTGGGTTAGCAATGCCCATTCACTTGAGTGCTATGTACTGTGCTCATGGCTTAGCAGCCAGGAACCACTGCTCTGTGGCAGCTGGGTCTGTGATTCACTCCTGGCTAAGCTTTTATTTTAGTCACTGTTAAAAGATTTCCCTGTAGTGTTTGTATTTTAGGAATCATATTGGTCCCATAGATCTGTGAATGAGTTCATTAAATCAAATTATGTCTCCTTACAGTTGATATTTTGTGGTGCTGACGCTCCCTGTACAGGGCCAGCACCCTGATTGACACTGGAAGCAGCCTGCTCTGCACCCTGAGTCCACGAGTTACTCCCACCACCACTATTTCAAATCCTACCAAATATTCCAGCAGAGGCTCCCCCTCCATTGCCAAAGTCCCATCAGAAAAATGTACCTGAGTGCACTGTAGCTCTCCCACAGTTCCACCATATATATTTATACAAGCATGAGAGTATAGCCATTCTGCATCCATTTACTGTGATTTTGTACCTGTTTGCCAGCTTCAGCATAAGACACACTTTTTGGCTATTGATTTCCTGGGTCACGCACTAATCTACTGTGCAAATGGCGTTGGAAATTTACTGTGGATCCCCGAAATCCCTATGTTGTCATCAACCACCGCCTGCTAAATGTGCACTTGTGGATATACTAAACTGCAGTTTGGCCTCCTGCATTTCCTTTGTAACTCATTCCTCAGATCTGCGCTCCTACCTGTTGGTTTTCCACTCCTCACTGTGCTGTATTCTACATGTCGGCAAGGTCCTACAAAGGTAGTGCTAACCTGCAGTCACTTCAACCACCCTCGGTTTTGACTAACAGCATCACTTGCCTCTCTGGTGTGTCCCCCCATACAGCTCTGCTCTCCCAGCCTACATCGCCACCAGCCAGCCCAGCCACTGGCCTCCACACCGCTCTGATAATGCTTCTGTCCCCTGACCTTCATCACATCACGTTTAGTCAGATCAAGATCAAATTCTTCTAGCATGCAGGACTGACATCTAGTTCAACATTCGATTTCAACAAGTCCTGAAACCTGAATACACTGAGAAAGTGCCTCACACTTACAGCCATGGGCAGGAACACCTTGCGTTAGCATCACCCTCTACCTCCTTTTATGAAGTACCAAGAAGGGGTAAGAGGACTGGAAAAGGACAAAGTTGTGCCTGCACAAGCTATGTGCAGAGGCTCCCTGCCAGCTTCTCAAGACAATATAAAACCAATGAATTAAGACAATTCCAGACATGTTGATTACGTTTGCCGTTGCAATTTCTGATAGGATTTTCAGATGTCTCTGAGCATTCTCTACCTGGCGTGTGTCAGCCACACTTCACTGCTGCTTTTATGTTATTAGTATTGACAGCCACTCAGTTTAAATGCAGGTTAGGATTGAAATCCTGTCTGTCTGCTTACCTCTGCCTTTTTATCTTGTTTGTTTCCGTTCATTACGGAGAAATCCTCCTTTTCATAACGCGCCTTTGAATACCTCAGCAAACATGCAAACACAATGCTAAATGGATTAACTGGGAGGTACTGCGGTCTGAATCCTGCCTGAATAGATGCTCCTGGATCAATCAGCTCTGCGTACCAACACTAATGATCTGAGTTCCTCCCGATCTTTCTGGGGGTTCAGCATAGGTCCAGTAGCATTCTGGGTATAACCCTTTCCTTTCAGTAAAGGCAGAAGGCAAGAAGAACATCTGGTCTGTAAGAGGGAGTTAGTTACTCAGTAACATATGAACCACTGCAGGATTTTAACACATGGCGATGGCAAGGGAGTGGGCATGTCACGACTGCAGATTATTATGCCAAATTTTATTATCTCACTTTTACCTTGTCCTCTCCCCCATTTTCTGGTTAATAGCCACAGGCTGGGAACTGTCATATTGTTCTTTTGAAAGGTGGTTGGGGCAGAGACTATCTTTCACTTATGTGCATACAGAGAGCTTAGCACAGTGGCACTCAGGTCCTAGAATGAGACCGCTGAGATGTTACTGCAGTATCAATAATAGCAGTAATGCTCTTCCATCTTTAGGTCCTTACATCACGTTTTCCAGACATTAATTTAGCCTCCAAACATCCCCTGTCGGTTGCTGTTATTGTCACATTATCCATTTATATTACACCACTTACTTTAGTATCTAGTTCATAGTAAAGCTGAGACACCTGAGGCAGAAAGAGATTAAGGCATCCCTATACCCCAGTACCTTGCACAGCCAGAAAACTCTGTGTCCACACTGGCACTGAGCACAGGTTTATATGTCCAGCAGGCCGGGAGGGCTTATGAGCTGGGCTGCAGTGTCCTGCTTCTGAACTGCTGCTGTGCTGTCCACAAAGCTCTTCTCTGCCCCAGACCAAGCAGCACAGGCCAGCAGTGCTTTTGGTGGCTCTGTGCCCTACATCCCAGACAGTAGAGAACTGCCCTCAAAGACACCACACATAGACTGGCAGCAAACAGCAAAGGCAGGGGAGGCATTTGATTCAAGGCCCAAAGATGGGCAGTGGGATGACCTCTGCTACTTGAAGCCTTCTCTGTAGCCCAACAACAGTATGGGAGAGACCATCTAAATTTTCTTCGTGGCAATGAAAACCCTCCACAATGAGCAACATTGTCTATTCAGCTCTTAATTTTTGCTAGTATGGACAAGGAGGTTACCACAATGCACTAGAGTTTATAAGGGCTTTGACACACTGGAAATGGGATGAGACACCACTAAATCACCTGACTCCTGAACCAGTCATTCATTCTGATGGAGTCTACAATAACAGTTGGACCAAGGCTTGCCTTGGTACATGCCACCCATATTTCTTGTGGGGACATAGTAAGGATGTAAACGTTCACCAGAGCCACTAGGTTAAACATACAGTCTCACTCTGTGCTAAGGTGGGTGGCAGACCAGAAATTCAGCTTTTCAGGGAAAGGGAAGAGAACAGTGTCACTGGTTTGCTCAGCACCATGATGGTAAGTCAGATATCCAGATGCCTGCTATGGCTAGTGACATATTCCACACTCCAAGCACCCACACGTGATGCTATCAGCCCTAGCAGAAAACAATTTTGCCTCAAACTACACAAAAGGAGATGGTTAATGACAGAGAATAAAACAGCCCACTACAAGGAAGTATACTTGCACTTATACTACTTAACAGCTATACAAAGGGTCAAAGATTAAGTACAAGGCCAGCATAGGTACTTCTATCTAAGCAAACCTTCTCTCTAAACAAAAGACTTCATCCAAACCAAAGCTACATTAATGTTGATGCTCTCTAGGTCTTTGATTACTACCGAACACTAATTATGCACCAACCTGTCTAGCATGCGAGTCTCTTGCTTTTTAAAGCTAACAAACAACTTTCTGTAAGCCAGAATGTGGCACAAGCCACCCACTCCAGGAACCCAAACCACTGGGAGTGACAGTCCACTGCATACTGTTTTCTAAAGCATGGGTGAAGCAGGCGAAGTGTAAATTTAGTGCCTACAGTAATACAGCTCATGAATGCTATCTGCAGGCTCACCCAGCAACAGTGAACTTGCTTGCTTTCTTCCAGCAGCTGAATATACACATCTGTCTCTGAAAGACTGGTACATGCTAAAAAGCTAGAAACTGCATTGAATGAAAACTGTTGGTGCATCACTTGGTGCCACAGACCAACTAGTGTGAACCACCCGTACGCACTTGCCTAGACTGGACCACTGGATGCGAGGAAAGCAGTTCCAAGTAATACAGAAGTCACATAACAAACCACAAACATGTAGCATTCAGGATATAGACACACCACAGCTGTTGGCTAACTGAAATGCCCCAAAAGCTTTCTCGCTACAACAACTATTTAACAGCCCAACAAAGGCCACACAATTGGAAACATGCCGTTCACAATTCAATGTGTTTAATGAGGGCCTAGTAATGAGCACTGATGCTGCCTAGGGGCATGGTAACAGAACAACTAGAGTGGAAATTTTGAACCTTCTTTGTAGGAGAGTAGGCATAACAAAGCTGTTACAAGAAGAGGGGAAAACAAACAGAAAAGACATGTGAGTGTAGGGAAACACAGGTGATGGTCCGTGAGCTCTAGGAAGAGCTGCAGAACACAGAAACCCTAGCCATGGTTACTCACCAGAAAATAGCATTTCCTAGCTTTGACACATTATACAGTTGTGGAGGAAGGATACAACTTCCAAGTTGCACAAGTATTAATTGATGAGGTGTATGGTCAGGCTAGATGCGACCTTGCATTTCAAAAGCAACCAGGACAGACACAAACCACCTTGGGTTTTACCTTGAGTAGTCCCTCCAACCTTGATCAGCCATTTTGATCATTCTTCAAGTTCTCTTTCACCTACATATTAACGTCTTGATGATGATGAAAAGTGACAAGCTGCCTGACAAACAAAACCAAAAAAAGCAGATTCCATCAGAACAGAAAAAGGATGCCTGTTACCTGCTTGTCTACTATGTCTGAGGGTAAAAACCCGTCCCCAAAGTGGTTAATTTCTATCCAGCTATAGAAGCATATTGGTGTCATAAGCAAAAACAGTTCACTGATTTGGAGGGATTTTCAATCAATTTAATGTACTGTCAATGAACAAAGTTCTAAGTAGTGATTCTGATAGTGAAACAAATGAACAGGCACACAGGGAAAACACTCCTTGCTCTGCCAAACCTCTCCCCCCCACTTTCTGCTCCCCAGTCCCCTCCCTACACATTATACTCTGTCCCCTGTCAGCAACTGCCCCTGAGCCCAGGGGCAACGCAGGAAAACGGGGTCAGTGCCTTGTGTGTCTTCCAACAACAGCAACAGCAGCAGCAGCAGCAGCAGTCCCTTCAGAGCCGTACCTCCCAGCCCCAACCCAGCGCCATGGCCTCGGCTACTGCTCTCCTCTCCCCGCCTGCTCCTGCGCGGTCTTTCTCTCTCCTTCAGTCTCCTCTCCCCTCCTGCTCTGACCTCCTTGTTCCCTGAGCACGGCTCTTACCACCCTTTCTAAAATATGCTTCCACAGAGGTGCTGCAAACTCCTCAGCCGCCTCCGCCGCCTCCCCTGTGGGCGCAGCCGCCTCCTGCCCTGGGGCTGCCGCACAGCTGGCTGGCACCAGCTGGAACCGGCTGGAACCGGCTGGAAGTGGCACGGGGCAGGGCCGGCCTGGCCTCCACCTACACGCTGGACGAGAGAGTCTCTGCTGTGGCGGCAGAGGCCTGCAGGCCACGGCCTGGAGGGGCCGGTGCTGCCGGCCCGTCTGCTGAGCCCTTAGCGACCGGCGTCGCTGCCCTTTCCTTTCCCGCCGATCTGGGCACCCTGGCAGGGAGCTGCCAGCCCCCGCAGGCCCGCTCCCCGCCTTCCCCCTCAGGCACCTGCAGCCCCCTGGGCACGATGGATTTCAGGAGCAGCCCCCTGGGCCACCGGTCACTCCTGTTTTGACTGATACATACATTCTCTGCCCATTATATGTATGTATTGGTTTTCAGGGGGAAAAGCATTTATTGCTTTTAGCACACTTAGGAGTTTAAATAAAAACAAATACATCTATATTGACTGTAGTTATTATGCTTGGTTTCATACAGCGTAAGTGGTTCAAATAAAAATAGATTGGTTGGAGTGAATGTGCATCAGTTCCAATAATAACACAGGCAGCTTCAAGAAGCATATAAGTTTCATTTAATGTGCACCAGGCTTACACAGAAGAGGGAAGAAACATTGGTTTAGAGCAGCTTTTAGTCTACATTTTCTGTCTAAAGGCTTCTGCATTTACCAGATTTCTGAAACAGAATGAGAGTCCATAAACAAGTGGAGAGATGGGTTTATTAGGAGGCCCAAAGGGGTATTACAAAGGGAGAAAGTGATCTACAACAAAATATGACTCTGAGGTAAAAATTCCCAACTATATTACCTCTCAGTGGTTAGTCCCCTACGCACGGTGTTATCTCCCCACGGGAAGGCTGGGCTTCAAGCTAGAGTATACAAAACTTGATATAACAAAGGATTGTGGTTTTTGAAACCTTCAGGGCTGGCTTTCAAAGGGAAAATTAAGAACAAATAGGAACTGGGAGCTTAACAGCCTTGTTGGGTCTAGGCCACGCTCCTTGAGAAAAGGCTACAGGAAACTAGCTTACAGGAGGAGAGGGGGTGCCTTGGGTAGGATGCAGCCAGGCTTTCTGCCCCTGGTTTTGTGAATCCGGTAGCTACTATGATCGTAATTGCTCCAGTGCAGATAAACGGAAAAGGAAAAGACATCTCTTTGAGATATCAAACTTTCTATGGAAAGCATCTGGGAAACAATCTCGAAGCGGTCTTTCAGCAATCCAGGAATGGCTGCTGATGGTAAAGGGATCAGTTCAATCCTGCACCTCTGTTCCCCAAGATGATAAGATAAAACAAAGCTAGGACTGTAACTTAAGAGAAAGTATTGAAAAGAGACTTGTTCAGATCCATGGTGACTCACAACAGACTCTTGAAGGCATGGATTTACACCCCAGTCTGCAGTCATGACGGAGATTGGCTATGGTCTTACCCTGGGTAGTGCAGGAGGCATATTTGGGGGGCAAGAAGCCATTTGGAAGTTACCAAAGAAAAAGGCCCTTATTTCATGGTCTCTGAGTCTATGTGTTTTACCTATTTCTCTCTTCATTCCTCAGATTTTTTCTATGTCTAGCAGAAGGGAGGACACTGCCTGTATGTTGGAACCCACTGCTTCAGTGTGGGTTAAGATGTTAACCTACCCACTGACACCTGATGGCAATGAAGAGGGATTTTTATTGGCATAGAAACCTACTAAAGGAGAATGTTTTCACTGTGCCTTTAGGATGGGCCTTTGAGGTAAAGGATGGGATCCCTTCTCCCACCAAAAGCCCCTGGAAGTTCCCAGCTCTGGGGCCATCTGTCGCCCATGGGACCATCTGTTCCCAGTGAGCAACACCCCAGGAGAGCGTGTTTACTAAAACTAGCAGATTGAAGCTTGGCAGGGTCTGCAAGAAAGCAATAGGAGGCCTTTAAATGCAGACTTTCCATTTGCAGTATGTGAAGCATGCATGAGTGTGTTTCCTTCAACCACCCATATTCCACAAGGGAAAGCATTCAAAAAACAAGACCTGAAATAGAAGAAATTGTGTGATTCACAGCCCTGCCACCCTGAGTTGTATGCTCACCAGAAATTGCAGGCAAAGCAGCATTACGTGCTACACACCCTCCACACTCATAGCTGCAAGTGCTAAAGGCATTTCAATGAACAGCACTCTTACCTCTAAATGGGTACTGCTCCACCTCCACGCTAAGAAGGTTTGGTTCTGCTGAATGCACCAGGACTTCTGGTAAGAAACAGCTGAGAGGACCAGCTTCCTCTGGTGTGCAAAGCACAGGCCTGGCTGCCTGCAAGGATTAAGGCATGACACATAAATATAGTAATATTAACACCACTGTCCTTGGACACATTTCTATTTCCCTGGGATTTTCAACTAAGAAAGTTCTTCTGTTCTGCTTCTAAAACATGTTCTGTTCAATAGTTGCCATGGTCCTCCCACAGATGTTCATATTTCAGAGGTCACTGAATCAGGTTTTTGTCTATAGAGACAAAAAGGTGCATGAGAATTGTCAGTTTTTGAGTTTTTGCCTGGGTAATATCCACTTCCCTGTCAGATAAATAGCAACCAGCTAAAAAATTTCTCAAGAAATATATTTCTGATAGAAATATTTTTGACAAGTTTCTTGATTTTTTTGTAAGATTGTCCAGTATTTGAATATATTTTGGTGGCTACTGAAANGGGGGTGTGGTGTTAAGCAAGAATGAAAAAAAAAGGAGGATTTTCTTTGTCAAAACCCAAAATTCTTGAAGACAAGTTTCAGTCAGAGATAAGTAAAAATTTTAGCATGGGAAAAAGCTCATTTCACGATCAGCTTCAGCCATTCCCTTTTGCACCATGTTGGACAGGTGGACGGTGTGATACAAATAGCAAACAGGTTTTCTGTGTGTACTCATATCTCTCTCTAGTGGAAAGCCCTCATCACTACACAAATGCAGTTAAGAGGCATGGGATCAGACAAGGGAGACCTGCTCCCCACCAACACACTGCCTCTCGGGGGCTGATGGTGCCCCATGCCTGGGGCAGAGCTCTCCTGCCTTGCACAGGAACCCATTTCTTTTGCACCTTTCCCCCAGGCAGGGCTATACTATGGCTTAATGTAACCACAGTATTTTGGAGAGGAGGAGACATTAGTGTCACACCCAGAGCTAAATCAGTACCCAGAAAGTGTTGGCATTTAGGGATTTGAGTCAGATCCATTTGCACTATGAAGCAGGACAATAATTAAGAAATCTTCAAATGCCTTGTTAAATGCATTTCCAGGTACGAGCTACCCCAGAGAAAGAGACAGGCATCATCCAAATTCCCATAGCACACCCTTGGAAATGCAGCCAAATGCCCATCAGCTACCAGTCCACTCTGCCCAAATCCTCCTAGCCCTTATGGACAGGGAGATGTGTCCCGGCAGAGCCTGCTGGCCTCAGCTTGCCAGCCCCTGCTCACATCCCTAGGAAGCCACCTGGAGGCTTTTCTTTAGGCTCGGATACAGCAGTTCTGAGCCCTCTGGCAGGAGGCATACGCACCCCTGACCCTTACTGCACTGCAGCCAGTGCTGCTGCAAAGCACCCAGGGCGGGTGGCAGGGGGTCCAGCAAACAGGGTCATGCTTCCTGCTGGCGAGTTCCAAGCAGAGGCAGCCTGCCGAGCAGACGTTGCGCCTGCACATGGCTGGATTTTCCTTTCTGTGGTGACAAATAAGGACCATTAGACTGGCAGAGATGGGAGCTGTACAGCGTGGAGAGGGTGGATCATGCTTTGCCCTCTCCCTCTGCAGAGCCAGGGGAAGCCAGGTGCTCTCTGCTTGCCAGGGAATTTCTCCCTGCATTGCTGGGCTCAGCTCAAACATGCTGCCCCCCATTTATTCACAAAGGGGCAAGCAGCCCTGTGTTGCATGTGCACAGGATGACTGTGGAGCACTATTAATCTGGAAGCCGTAGAGCCAGCAGAAGACATCCAGGGGCCCTGTGGGCAGCCTGGATTTGGACTGGCCACAGACTGCACTCCAACACCCAGGGACCTTCTCGATGGCAGCACTGGCATCCATCCCTGTGTTGTGCTGAGCCTGACAGCATTGCCCCAGAGAAAGCACAGGATGGCTGGAGGCTGCAGGAAACCACAAGGGCTTAGCCACACAGCTGGGGTGAGGAGCCTGTGACAGCACCTAAGACCCAGGTTTCCTTAGGAGTACCAAGTCACCCAAGATTTCCCTGCTGCCATGTAGTATGAACAGGATATTCTGGCCTGGAGGCTTCCCACTAAGCTGTTCATCTCCTACAGCGTTGCCTCAGTTTCACAGATGTGGAAACTGAGAGGTGCTGAAAACAGAGACCTCCATTATAACTGCAAGCTGACTTGATGAGCAGATGTGCAGAGCCTTGCTGGGTTCTGCTGATGGAGGGGCATCTGCAGGTGCTCCATACTTGGGTTTTCACTAATGAGGCACTCCAAATAACTGGGCATTTTTGAAAAATCTGGCCTAAATGATGTGCCTGGGGTGGCAAAGTGTGTGCACGGTGTAGCAGTCTTCACGTAGTTTCCCAGATCTAACCACTAAGCCTTCTTTTCCTGTGAACCCACCTTTGACTGAAGACCTTGTTATCAGTGGTTTCTATGCTTTACACTAACCTCTGTTTTAATTCTGTGTAAATATATTAACATAGATTCCATGATAGAGATCAGTATTGTGTTTCTAAGTAATTGTATGTATTTCTAAGTATCTGATGTATGTTGGGAGGAGGGCAGTGGGTGCAAATGGGTAGTACAAACACCATGGCCCTTGAGCTAAGCAGCACCCACAGTGCCCTCTGCTTATGCTCAGCAAAACTGAAGACTGTAATATACTTTACATGGGAGAGATGACTATCACATATCAAACATGAGCTTTGCATCAGGGACTAACAGGCGTAAAGCTATTTAGTCATTTCATTTAAGATACAATGTCAAGGGGCTACTCAAAACAAGATAAAAACATTTCAGAGAAGTCTTGAAACTCCCCTTGCCTTGTCTGTCAAAAATTGGCAGAAAATCTAAGTGGTACCTTTGATTGCCTAATTTGTAATATGCCTCTAACACAGGATGACAGCAGTGACTGTCAAGGCAAGTGACTCCTTTCTTTGAATGCAGTATTTGTCTTTTACTAATAAGCTAATTGATTGAGCTTGGCTGTTGGAAGCCAAGAGTTTTGTCCATAGTGAACCTTGTATGTATCTAATACCTATCAGGTAGAGGTCAAAAATGAAAGGTATTTTATCTCCTCGTTTCCTTCCCAGTCAGAACTATTTTGAAGTGATGGGTTTAAAGGCCCACATCACTTTTGGTTTCCTAAACAGTTTTTTCCCCACATTCTTTCAGTTACACTTTATCTCCAGCAGGATCTAAGCAGCAGCTATCGAGCCTGACTCTAAATTTCATCCAGACCTAGCTTTCCCTGTGGCCACAGAGGGAAATCTTTAGTGCCAGCCGCTCTGCTGCTTCACCTCCTGACAAAATATTATTTCATCGTAACCTGTCCAGTGAGCAAATCGCCCCTTTGGCCTCCTCACCATTTCTGCATGAGGGCTGGGCTATTGATTGTGACAGCGTGCCGGTGTGCGCGGTGTGATTCCTGGAGAGGAAGGATCGATGGGAGCGTAATTGCTACCTCGCCGGCAGCAATCGGGGAAGGTGGGCTGGAACACAGTTCAGCAGCAGAAAAAAGCTGACACTGCTTCTGGAGCATCTTCCTTCTGGCTGCGGGGTGCCCCACCATGGGGCAGGGGACATAGCTACGCTGCCGCCATGGGAACAGGCAGCGGTTATTCCGAGGCAGTTGTTTTGCAGCCGCTTATGGAGAAGTAGAGAGCTGCAGACGAGGGGAGAGAATAAATGAGGGCTTTGCATCTAGAAAGGAGGCACCAAGGGAAAGGTTGGTGGAGAGAGTGCCGTGGAGCTGCAGGTCAGTTACTCCTCCAAGGTGCATGTGCATTGCAATCACAGAAAACAAGTCTGGAAGGGAGACTTCGAGGGTTGTATAATCCATCCCCTTGCCCCAAGGCACGACCGATTATGCTTATACCATTGCAAGGCTGCAACCCTGGCTCAGGACAGCACATAATGGTATAAAATGGACCAGAAACCAGCATTCTTATCTTTAATACAAGACTGTAAGCTTCAAAGACTAGCATGCAGAGTGACCAAAATCATGACAACAAATTATATATTGGAGAGGTCCATTTTATAGGCAGCACCTCTGCATTAAAGAAAACACAAGAATATTTCCATTATCCAGAAAGGCAACTAACACCTTTCAGTGTTCTGCTAAATTCTTGCTCAATTCTTTGATAGCTAAACAGCTGGCCGTCACTAACTCAAAACTGGCCTAGAGTATAAAATAAGAATTAAACTTCTGATGACTTGGAACATGAGGAATCCACAGTGCTGATCAGAGCAGTGGCAGTGTCTCAGTCAGTGGGTAATGCTGGGGGCCTCATTTTTCCACTTTGTGCCTCCATTTCCCCACCAAATAAATAGGAAAAACAATGCTCATTGGTCAAACAGAGATGCTCCTCAGTTTCCCCACCAAATAAGTAGGAAAAACAATGCTCATCATTGGTTAAATAGAGATGCTCAAATTGGTTAAATTCTAATAGGCACTAAAGGCTGATTTTACTATCCAAATTAATATAAATGACAACAAGCTTATTTCCAGAAAGGCCTGACATGAGACATCAGCCAAAGAAGGAGCTGATTTCATCCTGGGTATGGCTGTATTACAACATATCAGAAAGAAATTCCACTCAAGGAAAAGAGAATGGCCTTTGGAAGAGACTGCTTTTCCTTGCATAATAAGTATCATGACCTAATTAAGTGAAAATGTTGTCTGGGTTTTAATTTTTCTCATTTATTGTCATATTTATCCTCTTAATTTTCATCCCTGCCTATCATCAGAAGACTCTCACTCAATAAATAACAATAATACTAAGCATTTAATATAGGGCTTTCAAAGTCCTTCATACTAATAGACAGTGTCTTATTCTCACCACTGGACAAATAGGGAAACTAAGGCATGCACAGAGGGAAAATACCCATTTGACAGCAGAGGCAAGCATGGAGTCCAACAATGAAGGGAGATTTATTTGGGTAATATTTCTGAACTGCTATGAAGGTGAAAAGTCCTAGATATTATCCTTTTTCATATGATGCTTGGCTCATTGGCTTCAATTTCAAAGGCTCTTGAGAATGCAGGCTTGCAAGCAGTGGTTCCTGCAGTCTGCACCACTGCCACTTCTGCTAGGCTTTCCAAATACAGATGCAAACTCAGACCTGCCAAGCATGTCAAACTCTTGAGAAACTTAGCTACAGGTAACACCAGCACATCCCCTACGTCAGAGACACCAGCTGCTTCAGCCACGACTACGATAGCTTCTCCTCCCCATTTAGCACCTTTCCACACATTGGCTTGGATGTTACCACAGCTCAAGGAGAAACTTTGACATGGTGCTCCCATTACATCCATATTTGTGGGTGACTCTCCATCACTGACACAGCTTGCTGTTGCACTTCCAGCTTTACAGACTCATCCAGGGAGTAAATGCAGGTGATTTATTGTCTGTATGCCTGGTGACAGCTGGGTGCTCTCACGCACTCACACAGCCAGGGACAGAGTATTTTTTCTCACCTCCAATCAATCAACAAAAGTCTCCACTACAGGCTCACACCAGTGATGCCCAGACAGGAGCAATGGTGGTGGCAGAACAGGGAACCAAGGTACAAGCAGGACTGTGAAAACGACTTCTTCACTCAGTGTGCTCCCACAGCAAGGAGTGACTGGGACCACAGTGTGGACTCAGAGGCATCCTGCAGATAACATCTCCTGGGGCCAAAATAAAGCTAGATTCAAACTTCTTCAGAGTATAGCGTTAGTCCCAGGGATCCGATCTCAGCCTGTTTTTGTCAGCACTTACAGTTATCAGATTTTTGACTGCAAACACCAGGGCATTTCCATAGCTGGAAAACCTTTCCCAAGCTCTGTATAAACTGCTGCTATTTTCAGTACCTCAGTGGAATATTTCCCTAGCTTTGCCTCAGAGATAGGTGCAAGCCCAGGGGAGCTTCCACCGGAAGCCAGGCCTTGCAGGAATTGAAGCCTGCTTTCAAAAGTCGGGTACACTGTGGCTAAGTTGCACCCACTTTCTTCTCTGTTTTTAAATCCATTGCAATGTCACAGATTCATTTCTACCACATTGATGATGCAAAATCATGGCATTAGTAGCACGATGCCAAAACTCTGAGGCTAGAGGAAAATCACATCTTCAAAATTCAACAGTGACCTCATGCCAGCAAGCAGACATCTAGCCGGCCAAGGGCCTGAGGTGACAGCCCTTTTTGCTTCCGATGCACATTACTACTTTCCTCCTGAGTACCATCCCAACTTTTCAGAGCTTCATGTATTGCAAAAGCCAACATTTGCTCTAAGTGCTGCCTTTGTCTCCCTGGCAGGTATCTCCAGCTCCACCTGAAAGAGGCAGCACCAGAAGTCCTGCTGTGGAGCATCAGGTTTGGCAAAGGGAAGGGAAGCAGTGTTGGGGTCTAACCACCCACAGTGGGAGACACAGAAGAAGCCAAGCAAGGACAGGCAGTATTGAAACAGCTGCAGTGGGCTGAAGGAAAGCACCAAAACTTGGGTCTTGGCAGCCCAGCTTTTTTCCAACCTAATGTGCAGCAAGCACAGAAAAAAACAGGACCCAGCCAAACCTGAGCTCTGCTGTTCCCCTGCTGGAGAGCCTGTCTGCAGTACAGCTTGCTCCACACACAATGGGAATGAAAGACAGAAATTGCACATGGTCTCTTGCGTGATGTTTAGAGATCCTTTGTCTCTTCACTTGTCACGTCACATCATCCTAGGGACTGGCACAATATATCCCCATATGTGGGGATAGTGTAAAAATGCAAAGTCACTTGCTAAAAAAGATTTGTTAACTCCCCAACTTCCCCAAGCTCCATCCAAGTCTGGCACAGACAGCAGCAGGGAGGGGAAGGAGGCAGGCATGTCACTTCATGTTTTGATCAAAGATTCAAGTTTGTTATTGATTCATCCAAGCCCATTTACCTCCCTCCCACCCCTGAATTCTTCCCAGCATCACTGACTCTGTCTCCAGTACTTAAACATCAAGCCAAATAATTTCCTCCTCAAAACTGTGTGCTGTGAGAAACCAAAGGCAATGTATCGCTCTGAGAAGCTCCATCTTTTCCATCACACACTGGCCTCCTGCCTTCAGGCTCAGCTTGCAGCAGAGAACAACTTTGTCATCACTTGTAAACGAAGTGCTTTAATGCGGACATCACCGAGGGAGAATAAACACAAACCACAGTGCTGTTTCACAGAGTTACTTCTCTGATGTTTCCAACAGTATGTAGCCCTTACGTGGTGCTTTGTCTCCTTAGATCTCAATGCAGCAGACTTGCTGTCAACTTGATCGTGAAAAGGGCTTCTCCCCACACCTCAGTCCCAGAATGAGATTAACAGCTTAGAACAGACTTCAGAAAAGAGCAGTCAATGATGATGGGACTGAGGGAGCTGATTTATAAGTTAAAATAAAATGAGCTTGAAATAGCTGTAAAGCTCAGTTGGTGTACCCATGCTACAAGATGTTTGTGGTAGCAATTAATAATATTACCATTAACTAACAATATATTATACGTAAGAACCAGATGATAGCAGAATAAAAAGACAATCATCTCTGAAAAAGAGGTAGGTGTTATAGGAGGGTAAATCTAAATGGAAAACAACAAAAAGAAGGTCATAAAATAAACATGGGGTGAATATTAGCATACATTTATTGGAAATTAATCTAGTACAGGAATCAGAACTGGAGCACTTATTTCCTTTATTTGCTACAAGTTGTTATAGTTCCTGAAGCTAAATACAGAGGAAGATGCCCATGGTGAAACAACTGCCCGGGCTGGAGGCGACTGTATGCTTCACCCATTAATAGGGTGACCAAGCTGCATCGGTCTTCTAGCGAAACGAAGCATAATTCTTCATGGAGATTTGGCAATGATCTCATACTCAATATCACATCATGTTTAGAGAAAAAATCCAAATCGATTGCTATTCATATATCAGATGGGCAAACAGACACCAGCTGCAGTGTCGCCCACTTACTCTGAATTAGCAACAACTGTATTGCAATTCAGCCCTTGAGCTTTTCTAAAATACAAGCAGGGAGAGACCATCATAATGTCTGTGATAATGACTGGGTGTGTGGATCATGGAGCTGAAAATTATTTCTCTTAAACTCCTTTCTTAGAAGAGGACATGTGTTCAGATTTGGCTGGTTGATCTGAAACCGTGCCTGTGTTCATTCATCTCTGCTATATATCCAGTTTGTGCTCTGGGACATATCCCCATGCCCATTTCAGTTAGACAATATCACATCAAAGAGATAAAAATCACACCACAACCCTAAACTAGCCTTCCACTGCTACCTTATTTAATAATTTAATAATAATTATAATCCTGAAGTTACAATTATACCATGTAGAAGCCTGGATAAGAATGCCAATTTGATTGCACACTCAAAATATCTCCACTTTTCAGAAACACAAACAAGTTTCTATTCTAGATTAACATTATAGGCCAGTTCCTCACGTAGCATAAACTGGCAACACCACTGTGATGCACCAATTAATATCTACTGCAGAAGATGTAGCCCAGTGACTTTAAAATAATCAGATCAGCAACCCCATCCACAGTGCTTAGCAGAACCGTACACAGGTATGTATTACACATGCCCACTCCCTATGGATTATGTATTTATAGAGCAAGCTAACTGAAAGGAGCTAAGACTGTGCACTGTGATGCATTCAGTCCTTTGATGTGAGCAACAGGGGTGATGGTGGTGGTGTATTGGAATCAGATAGAAAGGCATGAACATGCAGACTTGGCTAAGTATGACAGCTGTGCTCATACTCGGAGACTTGCGTAGTGCAGGATGTACGAGAATTTGTGGTTTTCTTGCACTGGGAAAAGACTTTCATCATCCTCAGCTGAAAGCTATTGGTATCTGAGGGCAAGGGGGGCATATGGATATCCATGTAACAGCCTTCCTTGCAGACTGCACCTGGTTGTAGTATGAAGGTTGGTATATATCCCCATAACCCTATGGGCTAAAGCAGCAGTTTTAATGGATGCTGAGTCAGATGAAAAGGAGTGCCCTGGTCTTCCACATTCAGGACTGAGCAACAGATCAGCATCCTAGCCTCACAGGAAAGCTATAGGCACAGCAGGTGATAGCCTTTCCCTTATGCAGCTAGAAAGCTGAACAAGAGAAGTCCAAGTCTGCATCAGCAGAGCACACCTTGGCTCCAGCCCTTAGCCAGCCTCCCACTCTCCCCTCCCATCCCACACAAGCAGTCCAGCACATACAAATACCCGCATAGGCAAAACCACAGCTTGTAGTTTTTGTGCAGGCTGCCCGATGCACACGTGGCTGCTCCAAGAGCGTGACCAGGTGCAATCAGGAGTGCTGAGCATTGTGGGTGTAGCTTTCCTTTACATCTAATTAGCAATGCAAAGTTGCACCCGCAGCAGAGTCTGCCTAATGTACAAAAAAAAAAAAAAAAAAAAGGCCTATTTTTTAGTGCTTTTATTAGTACTGAATGCCTTCCCTCCCTACCCAGACACACGGCTGGGAGAGCAGGAGACAAGGGCTCTAGCCTTTGTGCATAATCAGGCAGGGCAAGCTATCCGACCCACACGTGCCTCCGCTTCCCCCCCTTCCAGTTAGTGTTTTCGTCATGCTGAGCTCCTGTGCTGTGGTTTCCAGGCGAATTTCCACTCGGTGCTCAGAGAGCTGAAACCTTTAGATTAATCCCAGATCTGTCAGCCTCCATCATTTTCAAGCAGGGCTGTGAGCTCCAGGGCACTCTGTTACTTTCTGTAGCACTGAGGAGCCTTAAGCTTCTTGCTCTCACTCTCCTGGAGCACGGACAGCCCCATTCCTCTCCCTCCCCATCCTGAGATGACCCTGAGTCTGTGGCCAGCCTGGTTGTGGCAGGATTCGCCGTGAGTCAGGTGATTAATTTGTTTCCTCTCCCTCAATGAATTTTTATTTGATAGGCAAAGTTCAAGCCACCCAGGAGCCAAACACTGCCAGCGTGCCCCTTGCTCCCTTACACATGGCTGCCCAGCCTCTGAGCTGCAGTCACTCTGCCTGGCACCATAAACCCGCTTGTTTGCTGCAGGTGTGGAAATAAGCCTAAATACCCCACACAAACTCTTTAACTATTTTACTGATAGCTCAACATTCCTCATCGGTTGAACTTGAGGTTTTGCTCAGATCTGGCTTTGGTTAGACTGAACCTCTCTGATTTGTCTGTCAGTGATTACCAGCCAGGGAAATTTCTTTTCTCCACTCCAGCAGACCATGATTGCCAGGTATCTAGCCCCCATCTCTAAAACAATGTTCAGCAGCCATTCAGAGAATTTGCATCCTTCTCTTCTGCTTACCTTCTGCCTTATTCATTTTGCTCTACTCCAAGCAGCAGCAGTGGCTGCTGACCTGAGGCTGCAGTGCCTAGGACTAGTGCCTAAGACCATACAGCATGGTCCCCGAGCAATTTGTGCTCACAAATCATGTATGAATCTATGGGGACCATGGAGAACACCTCCACTGAGCTCTCAACCTGCTGGAGATGCTGCATAGCTAATCCAGCACCAGCAGGACCCTTGTAAGTGGCAGGCATGGCCATCTGGAGCAAGCAGAAAGGAAAGAGGATTTGTAAAATTACTAATGGCTAAATTCTGGGCTCAGTGCTGTACAAAGCACAGGCCAAGATCTGGTCTCTACCCCACTGACCTGTAATCCACCACGGCATTTCTTTCCAGCCTGTGCCAGTCTATGGAAGTGGAATATGCTTACTCAACCTGCAACTGGCTTTACTGGATTTGCTCCCTTGTGCTCAAGCGTGGCATGGGATGGAAGCAGTCTGAGAGAGGCTGAGCCCTGCAGAAGTTGCCACTGATAGAGCAAAATGGTCCTGGTTGTGGCTGCTCAGTGTTCACTGTGGCTCTCCATCATTCTGGCAGCTGGGGAGGTTGGTGTGAGGAGCTAGCCTGTACCAGAGCACATGTACCCCTGTATGAGTTGCCTTAAATGGCCTCAGTCCCAAGGGCCAAGGCCTCCCATGTCTGTGACAGCCCTGTGCTTTGACCCTGCCATTGACAGGCAAGTGCTGGGCAAAGAGAAAAGCATGATGCTGAAGCCCAGTGAGGAGGCAGGAAATGAAGTAGAAATAAAACACAGTGAAGGGTTGAAAGGTCTGTCTGTCCCTGAGAAAAATCCTTGCAGATGCTAAGAAAAGCAGATAACGCGAGCAGAGTGATGCTAGTAGCTGCTGCCCAGGACTCCAGGACTTTTCTGGACTCCTCCCCTTCACACAGGCGCTCCGAGATGGCCTAAGAAAACCTGGGAGAGGCCCCATGTGCTGGGCAACAGGCCATGCCCCTGCCACCCAGCATACCTAGGAAGAAGAGAAATCCTAGCCAAGGGCCTTGACAGGGAATATTTGAAGCTCCAGGTACAACTCAGGAAGCAAAGCCCCATACGTGCTATCCAGGATGCTGAGGAAACCGTGGTTTGCTCTGACCCCAGAGGAGGAGGTGACTACCCAGCACTGCAAGGAGGTCTCCCAGCCCACAGCCCCTGCAAGCCAGCTACGATCCTGCCCTCTGCAGCCCTGCCGAGCAGGGACACCAGAGCAACTCGAGGTGCCAGGCTCACTGCTTAAGCAATTATCCTTTCTGTGAATACCTCCTCCTCGTGTGTGGAAAGGGGAGATACTCTGGTGCTGGGTGCTGTGAAAAGAGTTTAACCCTTCGGCACGTAACAAATAAATCCCATTATTCCAGCTCCCTGGCTAGCGCTCCCTCCAGCCTGTGCTCCCCCAATCCCTTTCGAGAGCAGCTGAATCAATGTTTGACTTGTACAAACAGCCGCTTGACTGCAATTTGGAAGGGATTCAGATGGGGATTACGGCAAGGCAGTGGATAAAAATCTATTACATGGCAGTATTTATTCTAGATCCCTGTGGCACTCGGTGTGAACTCTGGCAGCATCTCCTGTTCCTTATTCAGTGGCACATGTGCAGGGGATTGAGAAGAGTCATTTTTGGGAGAGCGTGCTGCAGATCAGTCAGAGGAGAGGACCAGGGTCCAGACTGAGTCTACATTTCCAAGCCAGACTGACTTGGCTCTGCAGTGTGTCCTGCCAGGGGGTGGGAACACCTTTAGTTTTGAGGAGAATTTGATATTGGTGAAATTGCATTGCTTTGATAGCCTAAGGACGTGCGCCAGCTCTGGTTTACCAAAGACCAAAGGTTCTGGCTCAGTGCAGCTGTATCTGGGATCCAAATCTGATCCTGCCTTCTCTCTCTGGGCACAGAAAAGATCTGAGCCCCGAGTCAGCAGTAGGAGATCCCCGGGTGCAGGAAGCCTGCCTGATCTTGGACCACAAAAGCGACTTCTGCAGCAAGCCCCACATTGCTGCTCTCTACTTGTAGCCTAGCAATGAGGGGAGCAGTTCAGGCAAGGCATGAGGGGTGGGTCTAAATAGCAATCTCTGAGATGAGATGACACAGGAGCAGAACTGCAAACACCCAGTCATTGCCCACAGGGGTCACCACCAAACCACCACTGTTGGCCCAGCCTGGCCAAGCTAGACAGGAATAGTCTCCCAAGACAGGCATCTGGCCCGAGTACCCTCAGCCCTTTTCCAGCACACCCGCACACAGTCTGCCAGCACAAGGGAGCACAGGGAGCGCCAGGGCAGTGCTGCGAGATGCCACTGATTTAACAGGCTGTGACAGGGCTGTCCAGCAGCAGAGAGGTGGACAAGCCACCGCTCTCAAAAAGGAAATGGAGATAGGGGAGGGGTCCAATGGGACTCAATTACCCATCCCCAGCTTTGCCTTCTCTTGTGTTGAAAGTACCAAATTTTCATCTGCCAGAGGTACATCATGTGTCAAGGGAGACCAACCTCTCCACACAAGTGCTGTAATTTTTTCTCCACAGGGTGATAGTGCTAAGAGCAAAATGAGACTGGCCAAGGCCCCGTTGCCTTGCTGCCACTGACAAGGCAGCGTGCACAGGCACCCTGCTGCCTGGCAGTATTTCTGGGCTGAGCAATGCAGACATGACAGGAACAAATGGACCGGAGAAGGGCTGGAGGAGCCTGAGCCAGTTCGGGTGGCCCCAGCAATGAGGGACCTGCCCCGAGCACAGCCGCAGACTTCAAAGCCCAAAGTGGTCATGTCCTAAAAGCTTAACAGCTCCCTCTGGGGACTGTTCACATGGCTGGATCTGCCTGGAGTTGGCCCTGCGCCAGTGAATGAAGCTCTCCCACAAGGTGCTGGTGCAAATACAAGGTACCAGTGTTCGCTAGCAGGGGGCTCCACGAGCCTCCTCTTCCTCAGCTCTTCCCTGGGCTCTGCACAAGTCACTGCTCTTCCTGTACAGCTGTACAGGTGACTGCCTGGATGGACAGGCTTCAAGTTAACCAGCATTGCTGGGGCATGGGATGCTGGGTCATTTTCTTGGCTTAACTATTTGAACTTTCAGTTTAAATTTTGTTATCCGTAAACCAGAGATAAGCCTGACCTACAAAAATGTTGGGAAACTTAATGAATGGAAAGCTTGTAATATGCTTTAAGATCACCGGGGAGAAGATACAAGAGACAGGCAAAATATTGCAATACATGTAACATTTTATCAGACTATAACAAATTTTAAAGTACTTCATGCACCAATCTTATATAAAGATGTGCTCTATCACATGTTATTTCTTACAGGACCCATGCTGCATTAAAAAGAACTAAGCCTCCAGAGGGGAACTAGGAAGAGGGCATAACTCACAGATTTCTGTCCCCTAGACTCATCCCCTCTTTCCCCCCTTGCTTCCTCTTTTGCTACAATCCACACTTCTGTTATTCCCCCATTTCACCCTGTCTTCCTCCATCTGCTAGTCTGAAGTTATTGTTCACTGAGTTTTGTTTTCATGCAGAAGTCAGAAAGCGTAAGAAGTAACATGGAGCCCTAGAGGCAACCACACCGGGAAGGCAGCATTCCCATCTTTTCCTCCAGATGCACCGACTGCCTTCAGGAGTTGCGACTGGGCTACTGGGACTCTCCCAGCTTTGTGTGTCACTTCTGTGGCCACACAGGTTTTCTGCAGGGACCAGGCTGAAGTCCCCCTCAAGGGGAGCTTCACTTTTGTGCCACAGGAGAGCCTCCACCTCTATGAGTGTAATTTGGTCCATCCCAGTCCCCAGAGACCCTGGCTTACCTGAGCAAGCCCAGCTCTTCCACCCAAAGGGAGACACTCAGACACTACATTATATATTACTGCTAACGGAGTTGCTTTGTTTGTTCTATTCCTTGGAGGAATAAATTATTGCCTCAGAATGCCCTTTAAGAGTATTTGGCTTTGTTTATTAAATATTTATTTTGCAAGATAAATGTGGATAAGTGGCTCCTATCAGGATTTCTCCTGGGAGGAGAGAGCATCAAGAGTCTCAGAGGATAAAATGGGTATAGAGATCAAGGTTGGATTCTTATCCAGAACAGCATACAGCACCCATCCTTCCTAACCGTATAAAAGATAAACAGTTTCATCTTCCTAACTCTCAGAGTTTATCACCAGCAGCCAAAAGAAAGTGCATCTGACATGCTTAGGGGTCTTGTTCTCTTCTTTGCCTGGGGCCTGACACTCCTTCCCTCCTACTGGTGTAAAATGACTATGCTTCCCAAAACAGTGAAAGGGAATCCTACAGGCTGCTGTATTGTTGCTGCTGCTATAGGAAGAGTTTGGCAGGGCAGGAGGGGAAAGCAGGATGGCACCAGTACAGGAAGCCTTCAGCAGCAGTACAGAGGGAAGGGGAGAGGGGGAATCACATGGATGGAATACAGCTAGGATTAGCCTGTTCACTGGTGAGCCTGCAGGCTGTGTACACACTTGCCAAGCTTTTCTTTGGGTAAGGAAATGGCAGAGGAAATACAGATAAATGCAACAGGTTAAGCAGTTACGATTAGAAGTGAGCTCTGTGGCCTATCCTGAAGCTTTGAAGGAAAATCAGGACAGCCTACAAACTCCTCCCCAGCAATGCTAGCAGAGTTTGGTGTGTCCCTGCAGACAGTCTAAGACTCACAGGATCTAACTGACAGGGGTTTTAGAACTGACCTGCCCGGTGCATCCAATTCCCCCTCTCTGCCCCTGATGCCCAGAGAAGAATAGGCAGGTGGGAAGTGGCGCTGCTGTCTTGCACAGCCATGTTGTACGAGTCAGAGTGAAGATGCCATCTCCTCTCTGCCCATGCACGTGGCTGGCATTTCAATCTGGCCTTTCTGGTCGGAGCCCACTGCAGCTGTTTGCAGAGAAAGAGTGACCCTCATGGCATCCTTCTGCTGGGAGGGTGACTCCCTGGCCTCTCTCGGCTGGAAGCAGCTGTAAGGGAGGAATAGCCGTCTCATCCTGACATGCATGGGAATAGAGCTGAGAGGGAGTGGTGTGGATTCAGCCTCCAGCCACCTGCTGTACAGAAACGGGCAGATCATTACCCAGAGAGCTCTGTAATTTTGCTTTGCAAATGCTTGCCCGCTGGCGCAGAGCCTGAGGAGGAGAAGGGGGAGAAGGAGGCTGCTCACAGCGCTGCATGCCAAAAAGGCACTTTACCACGCATGAGGCCACTAACGCTTCTGCAGCCGTGAGACCTTTGCAGGCTTAACCCTCTCTGCTGATCCTCAAGCCAGCTTTTTGTAAAAGGGGAGGAAGGAGTGGCAAGAGGGGGTAGAGAGGGAAAGAAGAACAAGGGGCTGTTGGAAGGAGAGAAGAAAGAGCAATGCAGGGAAGGGAAGAGGACATGATGGCTAGGCAAAGAGGTACATGGAGGCCATGGAGGTATGTCGAGACAGGAGTCCCTGCAAGAGCTGACAGCATGAAAAGGAGAAGACTCCATCCCCAGGGTCTCCCATGCAGGCAAGCTGTAAGCACCCTCTGGGAACTAACAGCAAGAACGAGGAAGAGCTTGCTTGGGACTTTCTGCTAAATGCACTAAGGCTTTGCAAAGCCTGCTGCCTCGGGAAGCCTGGCTCACGTAGATGTACTGTTTGCAACTGCAGCAGCCTGCCATTGCTCCCACTTCCCCCGCCTCCCCAGAGCTTTTAAATTTGTGGGCAAATTTCAGCTAAATCTTTGACATGGCTACTTCCCCATCTGGTATTATATTTTTACAAGTTTCATGAAAACAGGCAAACAGCAGAGAGAAGCCAAGTTTCTATGAAGGGACATGTGAAATGTGAATTCAACAGTATTATCACCCAGCAGAGAACCCAAACAGGAGAGTGCTTCAATGAGCGTCACAACAAAGTTCAAACTCCAACTCTCTGAAAAGTAGTTCTTCAGCCAGCAATTGTGCAAAACCACAATGATTTGAGTAAGCTGGACCCCCAGGCTCTGTTCCATGCTGATACCTGCTCTCCTTCTGATTTTGTTTGAGCCCATTCCCTAGAGATGCCCCCTCTGACGCATACATCAGAGATGGCAGCAAGCTGAACCCACTGAGAACAAGTGTAAACCCAAGTGCTCAGCAATCATCTTTGAAGAAGCTCTCCCTGCCCTGCAACCACTGAGCGCACACACACATGTCCAGAGGATGGCTGCATCCTACAGAGGATCTCTACAGAGATCTGTGCAGTTTCCCAGGTAGCAGGGCCTTTACTGCACCGTCTTGCCTTGCACCAAAAACCTGCTGCAGCTCTGACAGAGGTATGGCCCAAAAGGTCATGTGTGGCCAGGGTGATGCACGCCAGAGAGGGAAGAGAGGGGCTCTACTGCTTTCCACATTTCCCAGTTAATCTTCTGTTTTCTGCTGCTAGGCCTATGCCCATCTGGGAAGAGGTTCTCGGTACAGAAGGGAAATAAGGCTCAGAAGGGAAATAAGGCTCAATTGCTCACACCCACATCCAGCTCCCACTTCCCTAGCAAGCTGGGAAAACCCGTTCCCTAAAGAGCTGGGAAAGCTGCTAAAGCACCTCTAGAAGCGCCTTCTACATTCACGTAGCTCCCAAAAGGGCAACCTTCACGCTTTTCAAGCACCATTCTCCAGCCTTGCCTTAAGGACTCTGGCAAAGTAAGCAACATGCCAACATCATAAACATCTGAGAAAAAAAATTGTAAGTTATGAGGAAGCAGCTCTTTGGTATCCATGGCCAGATGCTCTCCTTTTTATAGCAGAACACCTGTTTTCTTCTTGACAAGTACTCTCAATTTCTAATAGTATAAACCACCAGAAAACTAGATCCACTGTAGCCACCTGATCTATTGTAGCAGCAAACATGCATCCCAATTCTGCTGGCACTATTACATGCTCCAGTGGCACCCATGACTTACAGGATATTTACTGGGCCTAAAGTCACTTTAAGAAGCAACAGGGTAACATTTTTTAATGTAATTTGATGACATTTTGATGAGTCACACCATTTTATCACAAATTTGCATCAGCCCTTATTTTTCTAATTATTTCTAAAAGTGTGCTATGAGTTTTTCAAGCATCTAATTAGGGAATCATTGCCCTGAAAAGCTCCCATCTGAGCCTCTTGATCCTACATGTATACCTGGAGGCTTGACTTCAGCATCAGGGCTTCAGATATGAAAACGGACAGGCAGGAAGGGGACAAAACCCAAGATGACTAAGAGAGCATTCTACATGTTGTTTGTTGTGATTTTTTTTTTCCTTCCCTTTCTCCTGAATCCAGCTCTTACCCACTCACAACATGGTGCAATGACAGGTGAGTCTTTCCTTGGCAGAGCTGAGAAACTAAAAACCTTAATTTTAGAACTTTAGAAAGAGTCCCTTCAGTCACACTACCACTGCCCTGTGTGATGTTGAAATACAGCTGGGAATTAATGGGTCAGAACAAAAAATATTCCCCAAACCGGAAAAAATTACATATTGCTGTTGATTGCTTCATTTCTTTCCTAAGTACATGAGGCAGAGTTCTCATCAATAAGATTTCAAGAAAAGAAAAAAAAAAAGCAAAAAAAAAAGCTGAGACTTTCTATATTTAGTAGCTTCTGCATTTTGGCACATTTGCTTGCTAAAAATACCTAAATGGACTTACTGGTGGGGTAGGGGAAATCAGTATTTCTGCTTTTTACCATCCAATTATCCCAGTAACAAGAGAGGTAGACAACTGCAATTTGAAATTCCCTGACAGTTGTCTGTTCAATGTACAGCATTAAAATGCCCATGTTTGCAGAAGGTGGCAAGGAACCCAATTAAGCAGGCTGCCGTTGGGGTTAGCACATTAGCTGAGGTGCTTGGCAGCACACCCGGGTGTGCCGGTGCTCAGCCTGGAAAGCCAGCAGTCTGGAGTTAGGTACCACTCCTCACGTGAGGCAGGGACATGGTACCCACATCCCCTCGGGCAAGGCACCGTGGACACGGCCACAGGCCACAAAAAACCAGCAGCAGGGCATGCACAGGGAGGGAAGACATGCCTGGAGCAAGGTCCCTGCCCAAACTCTCAGCCCAGGACAACTCTGAGCAACTGGGATGCACAACCTGATTCTCATTCCTGGATTAGGATGTAAATTATTTCTTTAGGGAATGTGGGACTATGCTTACTCAGTTTCTTTTAAGCACTGCCCCTATGTGGTGTCTGTTAGGTAGCCCAGTGCCCAGCACAGGTGGCTGGAGAGCTGAAGACCTGAGCTGTGAGCCTCTTCAGCCTGAGAAGGTTCGGTTGTCATGACCAGCCCTGTTTGGTGGCTGCATCTGTGAAGAAAGCTGCTGATGCTGCTGCAGAATTATGCTGCCCACGTGCATTAGGGCAGGCAACCTAGCTCACTCTAGTTACATTTTTGGACCAGGACTTGGGGACAAGTTTCCTTGGGTCAGTTCTTAGGTTCAGCCTTCTTTGTGTGTGACTAAGCATCAGGGTTTCCTGGGACTCAGTCTTCCCTTCAGTAGAAATAATATTATTAGTAAATAACTACCTCCAAGCATGAAGTGGGTTTTATGAGTATACATGAAGCTGCTGAGAGCTACTGGTTTAAAGTGCTGAGCCATATCCTTTCAACAGGAGAGCCCTGAACCTAACTTAGAAATTATTCTTAAAGAGAAGCATAACAACCAATATGGATTTGCAAGAGCAGCTCTAGTGATCTAGTTTCCTTTTCCAACAGAGTAACAGGGCTTGGGAGGCAGCAGGTGCTACGTCTTGGCTCTAGTGAAGCTTTTGACATTTTGACATGTGACTCATGATATTCAAGAAAAGATTGTCTAGGTGAACCTACTGTGGGATTATAACATTTGGTTAGAAAAACATTTCTTGAAAATAGTTATCATTATTTCATTGCCAGATGAAGGATGTATTGAGTGGATTCTACAGGTGTTCGTTGGAGGGTCCAGCACTAGTCAATGTTTCCATTAATGACTTAGATAATAGAATAAAGAGTACACTTATTAAATCTGCAGATGACATCAAGCTGGGAGGGACTGAATATGATGGAGGACAGAAATAGAATACAAGACAATCACAGCAAATTGGACAAATGATCTGAGAACACAAGATGAAATTCAACCAGGGCATATTCGTGTAATTAGACTTAAGCAGGAATAATCAACTTCATAAATACAGAAAAAGGAACGGCCGTCTAGGTCGCAATTCTACAAAATGGAGTCTGGAAGTTACTGTACATCACAAACTGAAACGCAGTAAAAACCATGTCTCACCACCACAGGACAAGCAAGTATCATACTGAGACACTAAGGTTAGTCTGACAGACCTGTGATGTAGGTTTTTCCCTGAAGGATTATGTCCAGTGTTGGGTGTCCCACTCTGAGACAGAGGCCAACTGGAGAGAGCCCAGGAAAGAAGAAGGGGAATGGTCAAAGGTTTGGTCAAAGGATCCATGGCCAACCAGAGCAGAAAGAACAGAGAGAGGATGTCTCGATAAAGAAGATGACTGGGGGAGGACACCATAAGAGTTTTCAAATATCTGAACAGCTGCAACAAGGAAAAGAATAATCTGTTTTCCATGCCCATGCTAAATAAGAGGCAATAAATTCAACTTCAGCATGGAAGATTTGGGTTAATCTGTTAAGAACAGGGAAGCACTGGAATAGATTGCCCAGAGCTCAGTCAAAATACTGTCAAGGGCAAAGGAGGTTCAGCTGAACATGCTTGGGGCAAGGAGATGGACTAGATGATCTCTCAAAGCCCCTTCCAATCCTATTTCCTATAGCTTTTTTGATCAGTAGTAGCAAGTTTATACAGAAGCTGTTCACGGAACTCTGCATTCCCCCTCCCTCCTATCAGATATTTTCCACAAAGGGAGTTTTGAAGTTTTTACAGTACAGCAAAACACACACACCAGTCCCTACCCAGCTTCAGCAAACCTATTTTCTAAATACACCAGACACACATTTAGGTGCTCTTAACTCCATGTGTAGCAGAGCTTGGGACATTAATCTTTCAGCAACAAAAACACAGTACTCTTCTAACAAGCCTGTGTAACTGTTCCTAGGGATGCCTACAGAGCCGCAGAGCCCTGTGGCTCCCTGCACATGCCTTCCTCACTCAGCAGCCCCAGCTAGGAAAAGTGTTTACACCCCAGGCTCACTGGTCTGTGCAGTCCCAAAAGTAAAGAGGTTTTGGGGTTTGTTTTGGTTTGGTTTTCTGATGTTTTCCTATGGAAACTTCTTATACATTAAGGTCATGTCTAAAAACATCATAAAACCCTAAAACCAGTATCAGTCTCAGACTCCAAGCACAGAACCAATGGCAACTAATGCTTGCAACGCCTGTATTTGAAATCAGCCCCCCATCTCTTTACGAGGAGAAGCCCTTCTGCCAAGAGCTAGAGCTGCTGTAGGATCCATTGCGCAGGCAGCCATCACACTATTCTGCTGGAAGGCAGAGCAAACACATGGAAATGGGAAGGGAGTGTGCGTTGGGAATGCCGTGCCCTGCAGTGCTACCAGATGAACAGGACACAGGTTATGGACATGTGTACTGCCAAGAGGAGAAAAAGTGACCACAGGGCTGTAACTAGCAGAATTAGGGCAAAGACATACCACTTCCTTCTTAAGTGATCGTAAAACTTTTCTGGTGTTAAGATGATCAGGAGTGCTTCACGCTATGGGACCCTCTCCCATGCCATAGATGTGTGTCCATAAGGACCCATGGCAACCATCTCCAAATTGAAAACATCATGCTCCCTATTCAGTCTGCCAGTGATGAGGATAATTAATGCCATTTCTTAGATCAACCATAAAGTCACAGATCAGCACCTAGCAAAGTCAACGAGTAACATATTTTGATGCTAAAGAGCTTCTGAGAGAAGCTGTCAGCTGGCCCCAGTTGTCCCAGCTCTTCCTGTGAGGCCCCAGCTGCTGCAGGGTTTTCGTCCCTGCACTTGGGCTCTGTCTGCCTGGCAAGGGGCTAGTCCTGCTGCACACTGGGTGCCCCCCACTCCCAGGGATTTACGGGAAATGAGGGCTCAGGGCAACCCCTTAGGGGCTGCCCAAGCAGAGCACGGAGTAATTTTGGCATGAGACAGAATGAGCTCCTGCTGCACCTCATCTGGGGAGATGCAGGTCCCTGCAGCCTGTTCGAGCAGCTCTGCCGCAGGGGCAGGGCACAACTACGCTTTTCTTATCAACACACTCAGGTGGGGAACAGGCACCCATGGGGCAGAGGATGATCTCTGCGGCTGGCCATCCTGCCTCTCCCATCTCTCGCCCACGGCATCTCTGAGCAATGCTCCCAACCCTGGCTGTGCCCCTGCTGCTTGAGTTAATTACAGTAATTATACCTGCGCTCCTCAGCTCCAGCTCCCTTTTGTTGTCACTTCCCTGCCCGTTCATTTGCAAATCTAATCGTTCAGTGGATTTTTTAAAAAGAAAAGGGGTAGGGAGGGCAAAGATACAAATGAAGAAAGAAAGTATGATTCCTGCAACAACAATACAACAGGAATTGAGGAACCATTGGGTACTACCACGTGTTTTATTTAGTGCCCCTGCAAGGGCTGCGACAGGCCTTTGCTGGCCTACAGCACTAGACCAGCGTGGGGAAAAAAAGAAAGAATTGCCTCAGCCTCCCCCAGTGCCTGCCAAACTGCCTCAATGAAGGTTCACAGCAGAGCTTAAGATACTGCCTGGTGCTTCAGAGCTTACTTGCAGAAGGGCAGGATAGCTTCCTGGGCACCCAGTGTTCCCAGCACAGCAGGATGCCCATACGGGCATGGGCACCATGAACCTCCAGCAACCGCTCTTCTCCATGCTGGGTCCTACCCATTTCTCGGGCAGGTTTCCTGTGGGCAAGGGGTGGTGTAGCATCAGCTGTGGAAACAGAAGTCTCTTTTCATGCCTGGGAGTGGAGGCTTTCCAGCGGTGACCCTGGAAGAGCCAGTGCTAGAGGTAAGCATGCAGTTCAGGTCACCTGTCTGATAAGGACAGATTTGAGGTCAATCCTTTGAACAACGAGGGGAAAAACATGTAACCAGAAAAAAGTGGGCAGAAATGGCTTCCTAACTGTTTTCAGGCACTCTGAAGTAGAGGAAGCAAGAAGAGGAAGCCTGTGATGTGCCCTGCCAGCTGACACTGGGACCAGTGTTAGATTACTGACACAAGGCAGCGAAATAGAGCAGAGCGTATACAGTTTTGAGGAGAAAAGTACAAAACTGTTATTTTTTGTCTTTTACTGCAAATAGATAGAGACAGCGAAAGAGAGCAAGGGGCAAAGAGACAGCCTTGTTCCTTTTCACTAAGTGCAGCAGTTTAATTATACTGAACTGAAGCACCTTCACACCAGCCATCATAACAGTTCATCAGTGTAGCCACACACTTCTGAGCTTGTTTGCAGTATCAGCCTGGACACCAGAATTTCCCACTGTGCAATGTTTTGCCATTCAGTGCTAGGGCTGATTTCTCTCATTGCCCATGCTGGAAAGGCAGCCCAGGTGGCTGCAGAAGTTCAGGAGTTTGAGAAGGTGAGGATTAAACTAACTCACCCAATAAACTATTAGAAGAATAGACTTTTTTT